>VHZZ01001868.1:75811-118680 GCA_009801015.1 Silene noctiflora | reverse complement strand
GGGGGGGGGGGGGGACACACACGTACAAATCCCTTGTTTGGTTAACGTTTAAGGTAGGAGGGAAATGAAGGGGAAGGGATTTGGAGGGATCCATTTTCTCTCCTCCAAGCCTAATCAAAATCCCTCCAACACAGGAAAGATTTGGAGGGAAAGTGTATCCAAATACTCATCCTCCATTCCCTCTCCCCTTCTCTTCCCTTCCTTTCCTTTCTCTCTATTCCATCCCTTCCCTTTCTCTCTTACTTTGCTATCCAAACAAGGCCTAAGGGAAATTGTTACTGCATGGTCTGCTGGCTTGTTAGTTCTCTGTTTGGCTTCTTAGATACAGAATGAGATTTCTTATATGGTGCGAAGACAAGTCAGTTATCCAAACTATGTTAAATAGCGTATTGGTTTTTTGAAAGTAATTTTAGCTGCTTTATAGTTATGCTTACCTATTTTCCTGACATGTTTAGAACATACATTTAGTTGATTTTTTATTATTATTATTTTTAATATAATCAGGTCCGCACATACTCAGAGTGGGTGATTGATGGAGATTATGATTGGCCTCCTAATTGTTGTAAATGTAATGCTGTGCTTGAAGAAGGGACAGATCCCCAGACTACTCGGCTGGGTTGCTTACGTATGTTGTTTGTTGGCACAGTTTAATTGTTTAAGTCCTTTTCTTTGGACTTTTGTGTAGACATTTTTATTAGATGGTAATATTAACTATATGATCCACTTTCAACAGATGTTATTCATACAAATTGCTTGGTTTCTCAATTAAAAAGTTTTCCTCCACACACTGCGCCAGCTGGATACGTCTGCCCTGCATGCTCAACTTCAGTAAGTTTCTTTTTTTTCAAAACGTTGCTGTTTCTTTCTTACTATTCTCTTCTTATTTGTCTGCCATTTGCAATGGTAAATGAATAAAGTTCCATGGTCATAGAGGTTTTGTCAATACGCCCAATTATGCATGTTCCATTTATTGCTTGGTTAGTTCGATATATAGTCAAACAACTAAAACAAGTAAATGTCTGTCGTCATTTGTTAATGAGATGTAAAACAAAGGGCAAATGTTAAAAACTACTCCAAATGCATGATTTAGTTCTGGTAAAAGTCTCTCCAAAGTTAGTTAAAATGTGATAACCCATGGTTGAGAGCAGATAGTTGCCGAAATGTGTTGATTCATGTACTCCTTTCGTTCAGCCTAATTTTGCATTCTTTATTTTAAATTTCCCCATTGTTACATCATATGTTCTTAATTAACACAATTCACCAATTGGTTGAATTGCACTCATTGGTAGCAGTCCTTAATAGTTATAAAATGATAACCATGGCAATCTGAACGGGCAGGAATGATGACTTCTTTGTTATAACTCTATTCCTTTTTAGCGTTCATTATTCTCTTTATTTTGAATCAGTTGAGCTGGCTCCATAATTTTTGGGATTGTTTTGTTGGTGCAGATATGGCCACCAAAAAACTTTAAGGATTCAGGATCACGTCTTCACTCAATGCTTAAGGAAGTAGTTATGCAAGTAAGGTCCTTCAGTAATCTTGTTTACTTTCTATCTCTGTAATCTAAGTATCCGAAGATAACAGAAAAAAGGAACATTTTCACTAGTGTTTGCTTCTTGCTGCCGTAACTAATTTACTATCGCCAGGCGTGTACTTTTTTTGAATCAAAATGCTCATTAATTTGTTGGAGGCTCATGTGGCCACAAAATCTTATGGTCCAGTTGATGCTAATGTAATTGCCGGAGTGTTTGGGGAGCTCAAGTTACACTCGCCTTCTCTTCTGTTTTTTCTTTTGTTTGCTGGGCTAATGAGCATGCTTGTGTCAATATTTTGTTGTAATTATTATGCATGGTCCAATGCTTACATGCACAGAATTGTTTTAGAGTATTAGAAGGCTATGTCTTAATTGTCAATGGGATTATTCTTGGCAGTGAGAATTTTACACTGTCTAATGTATGAGTTGCTATTTTCTTAAACTAGAATCGTGAAATCTAATCTTGGCTGATATCAAGGCTCTTATATTCCCTTTATCAGAAACGTTTACCCATTTTATTTATTTATTTTGATAAAAATGTCGGAAATACAATTTATTTACTTTCTGATGGAAATAGTTGATGCACTATTCGTTGGCTCTGGAATATGTTGGAATAAAGCAAGATGACTCACAAACCAATATGCTTTTTATTTGTGAAGTAGTAGTCTGTCGATGCAATTCTCATTATGGTTTGTTTGGAAACGAGCATTTTGTGTTTTCCCATTAGAAGCAAGAGCGTAAACTTTTTACATTCGACCTCTTAGCCCACCATAGTCATTAGCATTTGAAGCATTGGAACAGTGTTACAGGAAAAACCATTTATTTTTTTACATTTATTTTGATGCTCTGGACACCGTCACTTTGACTATTCACTTTTAGGACCGTACCTATATCGACACGACACGATATGGGTATGGATTCGTACCCGACGATTTTTAGTCTGACACTTCTCCTAGAGAGCTAAACTAGTGAGGCTCGAAAAGAGTTTGTGAAGCATTTAGTAGTATAATTAATGATTTTAAATCTTATTTGTCAAACTTTCTTTCCATTGCAGTTCAAATTTTTTTGAAATATCTCTAGTCTAGAAGTGTTTTTTTTTTTTGCCTTGAAGATGTGTCCCTGAACCCGTATTTAGGATAGGGTCCCTGTGTTTTAAAATTTTAGCGATGATGAGTCGAACACTTGGATATGTACATATTACTATATTAGCATATTAAAGTATTGATTGGGCCTCAACCATCACCTTAAGCCTAAGGTGATGGTTGAGGCCCAATCAATACTTTAATTTCCTAATAGTACACTCGGACACAAGTCAGAGTGACATAGGCTTTAGAAATGTCTTCAGTTAATATGTAGTTTTCTTAAGCTAGACATGGCTTGCAGTATGGCCTAGTCCAAACGTTTGTTACTCAATGACAAGTGACTGTAGTGAGTAAATCATTGATAGTGGACTATGTTTTCAATGAATCGATAGATGGACTAAATAACTGCATTCATCTATATGAAGGCTGAAACAACCTGGCTGATGATCTATTAACTTTTAAATTTTTGTTATGATTGTATGCTTGTTAAATTCATGAGCCCACAGTTTCATAGCTATCTATCTTCATGTTAGTAGTGGGCAATCACGCATGATATGCGACCGGCTCACCGGCTGTATGTCATCTTGTATATTTTTGCTGTTCTGTCAAGTTCAAATTACTAATTGCCATCTTGCAGACGGGTCTTGAGAAGAACGTTTTCGGAAATCATCCTGTTTCGCTGCCTTCACCAGGACGTGGGCCTCCTGCTTTTACTTCAGATCCGTTGAAGCATGTATCCGGTTCTGGTGGCACTGAAGGACTAGGAAGTGAAGCGGCATCTGGAGCTGGAGGGGGATCCGCTTTTGTGGATATCGATGGCTCTTCACCATCTAGTTCACTTTCTATGAATCACGAGCCTAATTACGTTAAACCTGGAACTGCTGCGACTGTAAGCTACTCCGTATATATTTTCTAGCTGATTATCTTTTCAAGTTGTTCGTTCTAAATAGTCGTTGGACTTGTTAGAAATTAAATGAAATCATAGCGAAATAAAGCTTCGGTTGTGTCTGTGCGCTTTCTTACAATTTACCTAACTGCGTCTTCTAAACCAAACCCACCTTCTCGATTAATTAATTATTTAACCTTGCTTTGTAATTACCATTATTTATCTCGTTTGAAGGGAGTTTATTATGGAAAGACTTTGAAAAACCTTCCACAACCTGGGCTATTGATTTCACTCAACCCTTGGCAAATTGCGAACTAATACCACGCAGAGTATATCCATATTATGAATTTAAATCATGCCATCTTACTAAAATCTACATATCGAATTTTAACTTAAGCTTGTATCATCTAGTAGAAATCAAGCTAACCAATTGACAACACCCAATAAGATCTCTGGTCTCCTAAACTCAAGCCATGGCCCCTTCATTCTCTTTCCTAAAAATGTAGACCGCTATTACTCACACGTTACACGCCGGAAAGATCCCTTCTGATTTCATTTAACCTTGATCCAACATTCTAGCCTACTTATAATCAATGGTATCATCATTGATCTAACTCCATATCATTTTTCCCTTTAAGTTGCCACACTTCCTCTTGCTTGTCCCTTAAATTAGTCACAAAACTTCCCCTTGCGTTCCTTCCAATCTGAACAGAGTACCCAATGGGGTCCGTTAATGGAGAAAGAGAACGTGATAGATGACAGAGTGCGGATGACAAGAGGAGTAAATGGAATAACAGTGACTAAGAAGAGAGAAAAGAGAACATTTATTTAAATACCAGTTTTTAGCCTCCGTTGGTCTCAGATATGTCCTTTATATGCTGATTTTAACTTGACAGGCTGGGGCGACAACAAGGAAAGGTAACATACATGTTGAAAGGCAAAACTCTGAAATTTCATACTTTGCCGATGATGAAGATGGAAACAGGAAGAAATATACTCGAAGAGGTGAGATTGTTTTGCACATATGGCAGATCATATGAAACATAGATGGATAAGCATGTCAATACCGATTTAGTCATAGATCAGGAGTCAATTTGGAGTGTTATGGTTTGGTTTGATTAAATTTTTTATCCGGAATGTAGGCTTTACTTAGTTATAGCTGCTCTTGACTGTTATTTTCACAGGTCCCTTTCGCCACAAGTTCCTAAGAGCGTTAGTGCCTTTTTGGTCTAGTGCTTTGCCTACATTACCGGTGACAGCACCGTCTCGCAAAGACTCGTTAAATGCTGATGATGTTGGTGAAGGGCGTGTGCGACAACCGAGATCTTCAAGAATGGATTCAAGAAAAATCCTCCTTTTTATGGCGATAATGTAATGTTTGCCTACCTCTGCTTGATACGTCTTTATCTCATCCTCTGATTGTCATTGCATACCTGTGTTACTCTGACTCTCCGACACGGTGTCAGAGTTTCGGACACGGCTATTTTTGGGTGAATGTTCCTATTTTGTGGTCTAAATTGAAGTGTCGAAGTGTCGTGTCGTGTCGGACACCGACACGTGTCTGACACGCGACATGGCAGTTAAGTGAAGTGTCGGAGTAACATAGTTAATGCATGCCCTCTTTTTCCCTCTTACCTTGATTTCTGCCATTGTTTGCATCCAAGAGAAAACTGCATCTAGAATTACTCACAGGAATCATGTTTTATCTTGTTATTCCGTATTTTATTTGCAGCAAAGAGCTGTTAGAAACATGAAGTATTCTAAATCTTAAGATTAGTGTCTGCAATTATGCAAATAAGGATGTCTTGGATTCGTATGGTTCATTCAGTTGGCTAGCATAGTTGCAGACACCCTTATTTGCATCATCGCAGACACCCTTATTTGCATAATTGCAGACACTAATTTTACTAATACCACTTGGGTGACCTGAGTTTGCCAGTTTGGCGTATTTCTGATCTTTTCAACCAAAGTTTTGAAAATTTTGGCATCTTGGTGACTTGAGTTATCACACTTAAATATCATCTAAATGACGTATTCCAATATGATAGTGCAAAGAAAAGAGAAATGTGAAATTTCACATAATTTTGCAAAAAGCAGTGGAGCTAGTGAAATTAGCCCCGGGCAAGCAAGTGAAAATAGTCTAATTATTTATGTTTGATTGTTGTAGGGCATGCATGGCAACAATGGGTATCCTCTACTACAGAATCGCCCAAGGTGGGCTTGGCCAGGAGATGCCTAATGATGAGCAATAGTGACTGATTGGCCTGCAAAGTTTCTCGAACCGATTCTACCTTGTCCTCGACTTTCTGGCTATTTTGCTTATGTAGCTGCTTCCATTTGATTCTACCAAATTGTAGGCGTGTACTGGTGTTCTGATGATGTTTCTTGGAGGCCTTACATGAAGTCATGTTTTATAAATTTTTGCCCTGTATGTATAACTTATTCTACATCTACTTCACATCCTGTTTAGATTTAAGTTTCGTTCTATTTTGGACCACAGACCGACAGTGGGACCCTCCTGGCTGCTATCTTAAAGTTAGCGGGGGGCCATTCCCCTAGGCACGTGATAACATGCAAACTACGCTGAGAATAGTTTCGTGACTCTTACGAGCCAATTTTTTTTGAATTAGTGACTCTTTTCTGCCAATTGTATTTCATTGTAGCAAGCGAGCTACTTCAAATGTCGGGAACACTCAATTGATTGGCCATAGCCGTCAATGTTGAGCTGTTATCTTTTTTAAGGGAACTGAACCCTTTCCCTGGATCAGGATGCTAAGGCTGTTCTTCGAAGTATCAATAATCTTCTTACTTCAATTCATTGTTTTTCAAGAAGTCACTGTCCGCGAAAACTTAATAGGATTGCTTATTCTTATTCTATTGCAGAATTTGCCCTGGAATGATCATCGACTATTTTCTCTTACTGTCAAAAAAAGAAAAAGAAAAAGAAAAGAGCCCTCTTCCCATATTTTAGTCCCTTCCCATATAGGGCAATTCTCATTTGTGACGGAAGGTATCCGTCAAACTAGATTGTTTAGGGAAGTGAGAACTTCAAGGATGAAATGTACTTATTTTAGTAACTTTAATGTTCCAAGGTGAGTTCTAAGTGGAAGAGTGCGAAGCACGGAGGAGTTTAAGCCCCGCCCAGTGTTCGCTACTTCTTGCCACGACTTTTGAGACCACCGTTAGTAGAGCTGGCAAGTCTGACCCGTCTCGAGTCAACCCGACCCGATACAACCCGAGAATTTTGCGACTTGATACTGACCCGATGACGACCTGTAACCCGACACGACCTGTAATACCCCGTAATTTAATAGAGTTATTACGAATAATAAACGTAAATGTTAATAATTAATTGAAGGGCTTAAGATAATATTTAATTATAAGTCGGTTTTGATGAGTCGGGATTTGATAATAATTAATAATAATAGACAGTAATTAATAATAATAATATCGTAATTAGTATTCGTGTTATAAAGGGACTCGTTTTGGGCTTGTATTGACTTGACTTGGTATAAATAGAAAAGCATCGACCAAACCCTAATCTTTACCATCATAATTTCTGGGATTTCGTAATTTAGAGGAGATCTAGAAGAGAGAACTTCGCATAATCGGAAGAAGGTAAGACGGTTTCATAATTTTAATTAATTCGTTTAATCGTTCACCAAGCTAGAATTAGAGATCAACGCAATTGCTATACGAACCACTTAGGACCCGTGTTTTGACCGTGGCCTCTACCCTAAACTCCCGTTACCCTATACTGACCTAGGTTAGGCCGTCGAAGGCGACGGTGGTGACCGGAGAAGCAGCGAAACAGACGGGGACATGGAGTTTGTGCGCGGGTTTGAATACACAATTGGGACCCAAATACTTGACCGTTTGACATGGGGTTGGTTCGGTTGGTTGCTGGAGGTTGGGTCGACCAAAATGGTGTAGTCGTGGTGGTTGTTGGTGGCCGGAGTTTTGTAAATCAAGGGAAGGCGCATGTTTGGTGAACCCTTCTTAAGACGAGTGGTTTGGCCGTTGTGGTTGTGTCGAGGGTGAGGGGACCCCACTGCTGGAACCACCATACGTCAGAGGCGACGTGGGTGGCGGCCAGTAGTGGCGTGGTGGTTGTTGTGGTGGCTGTAGGCGTTTCAAAGGGGTGTGATTGGTTGGTTGCGCGTGTGTAAGAGGGAGTTAGGGCTGGTGGTTTTGACGCAGTGGTTGGGTTAGACAGGGACCCAGGAGGCTGGTGGTGACCACCGTGGTGCAAGGTGTCTGGCCACGGTGGGTCAGGTGGGCGAAGGTCGTGCATAGGCCGTGGTTTGGGCGTGTAGTTGTCGGCGGTTAAAAGGGTTTTGTTGGTTGGTGATTCGTTTTGATATGCGACGATAATTCATATAATTCGTATGTAATTCATATGTTTACGATAATTTGCATACAATGCGTAAATAATAATTAATTAGTAAATAATAAATAATATAATTCGTAAAGTTCTAAAATGATCAAATAATAAATTAATTATAAAGTATCTGTTTTTAGGTGACGAATTCGTGGTGGAATATTACTAATTGTTGATTGGATTCGCTGACGGGATTTGCTAGCTGCAAGGTAGGATATACCTACTCAACTGTGTTTCATAAATGATTATTGATTAATTGATTGGTTTATATGGGTATTGTTAATTAGATGATTGTTGACTGTATATGATATGGATGCATGAGATTGTATTGATTTAGTTGGCATGAAATGAGCAATTGTGTTGTTGATTGTTTATAAAGATGGATAAGGATTATTGGCATGATTATATGCATTGTTCGATTATTGATTGGCATGGCATGCATTTGCATTGAGTCGAATGACGGAATTGATTGTCGGAAAGACAATGGGATTGAATTGGAATTGGAAATGATTACTTTGATTAGGCCCATGGCTTGTCTGCAGGCCTGACCATGGTGTCCTCAGGCGCGGTCCTCGACCTAGGGAATGACGGGGTGGGTGAATCAGGCTGTGATCACGTGGTGGACTGAAGGTTGTGATGTGTCATGATGCAGAGGTGCATCAGTTGCATAGTCTCATCATATTGTGTGAGTTTGTTATTGTTGTGTTGTTTAAGTATATTCTACTCAACCTCGTGGTTGACCGTGTATTCGTGAACACCTGTGAAGAACCAATTTTGGGGAGCAGATTGATTGACAGGACTTCAGTAGGCTAAGCTGGAAGTTGGACGGCGTGAGTCAACAAGAGGACTTAGAAGTATAGACCACATTAGTTTAATGACTCAGTTTTATTTTCCGCTGTGATTGTATTTTAATTATCTAAGTACTTTTAGTATTGGTTTGTAATAAATGGCCTCAACGCTAAAAATTTATTTTAAAGTACTGTCGTTTCGTTATCTTTGTTATTCACTACCTCGGGAAACCGAGATGGTAACAACCTTATTTATTCGGGAATGTCTTGCTAAAGGCTCCTGCATAAATGGAGGTGTTACACGACCTGATAACCAGTGACCCCAACCTGACCTGATTTTGACCCAACCCGATATTGACGCGATTAAATTGATGACCCGACAATTACTAAGCTTAATATTGATCAAAATGATAGTGAGTTTGTGTTTAGATTAGAGTTGGCCCAAGCCCATTGGCCCGATCCGCCCCAATCCGCTTTTTTGTAGGACTTTGGCCTTTTATTTTGGCCCAAAAATTCCCATGGGCCAGCCCGAAAAGGTCCAATTTTTTTTTGGGCCAGGTTTGGGGAAATCGTTTGGCCCAAATTTTGGCCCGACCCAACTCATATTTATTAAAAAATGAATATTTTTCTTATAAAACTTATTAAAGTAGCGTTAAAGTTATATACAACTCTTTACCAACTCAAGTATATTTTTTTTAGATTTATAAAACATTGTGTAAATAACATAAATCATATCCACGAATGCATGATTAAACATTCTAAAGTGGCAATGTTTGTCTTTATTTTATTTTCGAGAGCAATTCATATGCATTTCATCGTATTTTGTACAATTTTATAAACTACGAATGTTTTTAAAGTAGTAATTGAAGTGTATTGTGCTAATTATTTTTTTTTTTTTATTTTTTTTTTTTTTTTGGGAAAATGTAAGTCATTCCATTAGAAAAATATGATAGTCCCTTACACCAATACATCATCATATCACACTTTGCTAGTATAAACTAACAATCAAAACAGAATCTTAGGAAGAACGAATAACATTTAACCAGTCTAGAATTCTACTATTTCGACTCTTCACATTGCACTGCTCCAATCTCAGTTTCATATCCTCCTTGACTCTCCTGCAAACAATATCAGGTCGTAATACACTTCCCTCCATTCTACATTGATTTCTGGATTGCCAAATATGAGCCGTTAAACTCGCCATAATATCAGGTCCCTTATTGTGCTAATTATTTTCTAGGGTAAATCGTAAATTTTAGGGCCCAAAAGGCCCATTTAGACCCAAAAGCCCAAATTAGCTCATAAGGGACGGGGTTGGGGCTTGCTAAATAAGCCCACGCATTTGGCCCGACCCATGATCACCTCTAGTTTAGATCGGTACGTTTGGTCTAAAAATGAAGTAACTAAACCAAATAATGGATAAAAACTAAATTTAATGGTAATAAAATTGAAGTAATGCGATAAAGTAACCGGACCCGATAATGAACCGACCCAAACGCAACCCGACCCGATAGATTATTTAACCAGAAATGACCCGACCCAATAACGACCCGACTCAAACCAAGCCGATTTGACCCGAACCTGATATAACCCGACTCAAATTTGACCCGACTACCACCTCTACGTTAGTTTAAGACGGTACCTACTCTCTACTTTTTTTAAATCTTTTTTAGTTGGAGCCCAAGGTTAACCGAATTGGTCAATCTTGGGCTCCAAGTAACCAAGGTCTCATTAAAATTTGATCTGATAAGGTAAATCACTTGGTGATTTTGTCAACACCATTACATAAACAATAGGGTGTGATCTTAAATGCCCATTTATTAGATCTCAATTTGAATAATTTGTGCTATTTTTATAAGGGTTATTATGCTTACATAAGCTCAACTCAACCTTATTACAATCCTTATAAAGTTATAAATAATAAACGAGTTACATATATTCATATCAAGATTACATTTAACCATGACCAAACTCAAACAACTTACTTATCAAATCCGCGTCGACCCGAATACTCAAATGGGTAAATCCTACCTTTAACTCTTTAAGCCGGTACTCTCTTGGGATCGTATTATCGTATTATGGTTTGTAACGGGTCAATTTTTTTTTTTTTTTTTGTTTTTTTTTGTTTTTTATAATTCATATGGCTCTTTAGAAGAATGAAATTGAAAAAAATGAGACATATACATAATTAATTATCCAACAAATGCATGGCGCCGCATACATGGATTTGGCTTCCCACACTTTGATAGTTTTAATTGGTAATGTAAATTTTAATTTTAATAAAATTAATTTTCTCAAATTAATCAGTCGGATGATGAACATTTGACGACTTACGTCGTTCGAAGTAGTATCCAGTTGAATAATAGTTCTATTACGTCGTACGATCTAGAACAATCAGATTCAGTAAGTTAGTGTTGCACAAGAAATTGCTGAAGGAATCATATGGAGAAGGATCAAAGGAGGCTGACTTTTCTTATTTCATGCCGTTTAGATGATGATGCATCATTATTTCATGAGTTGTTCTAATTACTGAACAAACAAACGCTAATTAGTAGATTGTTTATCAAAACCCTAATTTCATTAATTTAATTTCCCTAATTTGATATAACATCGTTAATAAAGTTAATAAATTAGAATTATTACCTGATTGATATCGATATGAGAATTAGCGTTTTTAGTTTAGAATTTGATAGGATTGATTAATTTTGTTTGGAAGAGAATGAAAGAGAGTGTTTTTTTGGACGGGTAAGGTATGGAATAGTAATAGTAAAAAGTCCATAAAAAAGTAATCTATGTTCATGAAATCAAAATTATGAATGTTTTCATTATAATAATAAAATAAAATTGATATTAAACTATATAGACTATATGTTGCTAAATTTTTCACAATGCAATAATGATTACTTTAGAAAATAAGTTAACACATACATACTATTAGGTTCATTAAAAAAATTGGAGAAAATTATAAAATAATATCCGTAGTTTCATGGTAAAAAAAAAGTATCTTAATTAAAATACACATTTCATAACTTTACTCAATTCTCTTGGATTAATTTTCATTTCAATTTTTTTTATATCAAAATAAAATGGAGCCAAAAATATTAAATATTAATAAGGTGCCGATTTAAATAATACCCTAAAAAATAAACTATCTTTATATATACCGCGCAGTGGCTCGAAATCTGTACTAGTTAGCATTAATTTAAGTGTAGAACCTATTATGATTTTCTGCCCCCTCTCTTCGATTAAGAATAATTAAAATGCTCTTTTTAAACTAAAATTTGGAATTAATAAATGGAGAAATATAGTTAGCCGCGTATTATTATCACAATACTTGATCATTTAATAATAGACTATACAATCAGTTGTAGTACACTGACGGGGTAGAATTTGATCTTTATAGTAAAGTTTTCGAGTTTTACTTTAAAAAATTCGACCTATATCATAAAGCTTCTGAACTCACACATTTACATAAAAAAAATAAAATAAACTTTAAGTAAGCTCAAAACAATTACACATAAGTTTGGTTAGATATATGTTGGTTGTACGATGCTAATATATAACTGGTTGTAGGATAGTATTTGTGATACTCGATACTTTGATTATTTTGATAACCCTTTCAAAAATAGGTAAGTTGCCTTTTTTTTTTTTTTTTTTTTTTTTTTTTTTTTTTTTTTTTTTTTGGAGTTGGAAGAACTTGCAAAGTCGAATACTCAAATAGGTAAATCACGGTATAATTAAATTCTAACAATCGAGTTTGCCTTATCACTCTAGTCGTTCACCTTTGCCGAATTTTTTCACTCTCCTAACGGAAATTTTGGCTCCGCCACTTACATATACCCAATTATATGTCTAAACCTAGTAGTTAAAATATAAGTATAGATGATTATACCCCCTCTCATCCAAACCAAAGGTAACATTTGCTTTATCACACTTGCCGAGACACGTTTTGCAATGTGAATATCCTTAGTTACACATTATTAAAAACTACAAAAATTTGATATCCTTATAGCATTCATGATGATATTTCAAACAAGATCTCACATGACTATATATCAAAGACTCCCTACGACCATGAATAGTGACAAAACAAAAGTGTTACCTTTGGTTTAAATGGGACGAAGTCATACCGTAGAAACCCTAATATAGCTTAGAACATATGACAAATGTAGGCAGCCTTATGATTAAATGGTCTCAGGTTAGGCTTGCTATATTACGATAGAGAAAAAGTTTACATAATCAGTCAATAAAATCATATAAAAATTATTTCATAAAAAAGTCAAATGCAAATGAAATATATGTCATTTAAAATGAATTGTTATCAATGTCGGATGTTTTCCAGCTAATGCATAGCCCCTTGAACACAAAACAAAAGTCTAGAAATATACATATAATGATATAAATAAATAATTAATTATATAGAAAAAATGTTGACAAATACAAAAAAAATATTAAATAATTAAGTTTTAGCCACTATCAAAACACACTCCCTAGTCGTGCATATGAATAAAATAAAGAATATCCGTAGAATGAATTCCATGCAAAAAAAAAAAAAAAAATAAATAAATAAAAAAACCATGGCGGTTTGACAAAATAAATAAACGTTGACAAAATGCGTTGATTTGTCGCAACTCGCATGCCATAGTTTAATAAAGGCTACTTACGTTCTTTTGAGTTGTGTGCTTTGTTTTATACCCTCTTGTTCATTTGTTTACCGTAAAAACGAAGAAAATTAGAGATAATCATTTTAATAGATTTGGTAAACACATCAGGTCCTACTATGTTCGTTTTCGTGTTCGTGTCTACCTTAAATTGGTCACCACTACCCCAACCCTAACCCGACCTGTTTAATCCATTTATCTTTTAGCAGATCATTTATAACCCGTTTAACCCAATAAAATAATAAAATAAACTAAGTTTTATAGCCCTATTATCCCAAAAATGATGAATGAAAATGGTTATTTTTAAGTTGTTTGGTTGAATTATTTATTCAACCCAAATATATTAGGACACATTTAAAAAAATAGGCTATTCATGTCGGGGTACGTGTCAAAAGAGCTCCTAACCCGGCCCATTTAAGTTTTGTGTTGTGTTCGCGTTAACCCAATTACTTAAATGGGCCACAACGTTTATACCCTAACCAGTGGCGGAGCCAAGATTTGAGTTCGGGGGGAGGGGGGGATAGGTAATAATATAAGGGACACTCGGAAAAAATTTGAAAAATTTAACTAAAAACTTCGAAAAACTCAACCGCCGGGGGGCCCTGCTAGCCCCCCTAGCTCCACCACTGACCCTAACCCAGTAACTTCATGTCGGATTCGAGTCGTATTTTTCGGTCGTGTCAATGATTGTCACCTTTAATAATTTGTGGTGGTTCTTAGTGGACAACAAAAAGACTATTATGAATGTGTGATCAAATACCTAACTGACGTAAGACGTAAAAAGGGTAAATAAATGAGTGGTGACACTCTAAAACGAAATAGGTAAAAACCAGGATGTAGAGGGGGTAGTATCACTATATAACAAATTACAATGTAAAGTGATTTTACACGCATGCAAGGGTGGAGTCTATAGTTGTTAAAATTTGGGTGATTATTGAGGGTTTTAGGTTCAAACCTCCTCAAGTGCAATCTTGTGGAGTATTTATGGCCTCAGTTCATGTTTTCTAAACTTCGAGCATGTCACTCTCGAGTGGCTTACTTGATATACATGATTTGCAGGCTATCACGCATACTTGAAGGCTTGCCCAATGTACACCAAGATTAACGGCTACATGTTTCCTCGTCACAAACAACAACAAAAAAAAAGAAACATTTGTTAGTGTTAAATTATGTGTAATTTTACATAATTAACTCATAAAAATAACTTATGCTATTTACCACGTTTAGGTAAGAAAGACATCAAAGAACTTTGTGGTGGTTTTACAATATCTTATTGTAAAACTATAGATAAGATGTTATTGTAAAACTATTAGATAAGAGGCCAGGCTTAGATCGGGTATAAATAAACGTTGACAAAATAAGTTGAATTGTACCGAAAATGTCTTAGTCTAGTAGTTAAACGGAGATATTGTGGACACTCGAACCTAGGTTCGAATTCCCCCTCCCCTCTATTATAATGCGATTAAGTTGCACGCTTCGTCAGACAAAAAAAATTAAAGTGTCGTCATTCCGTAGTTTAATAGAGACTATCTACGTTATGTGAGTAGTGAACTTTATTTTATACTAGTATGACTATATATAACTCAAGTGGTACTATTTGAATGATTATTTGTCCAATTCTAGACAACGATACTTTATCGACCCTTTTTTTTAAGTGAAACTTTATTGTGTAAAAAATACATAATTAAAACTCTTGTTAAATTACGTCTTATGACGAACCTAATGAGCAAGAGTTTGAAGAAAAATGATTTTATGTATTTTTAGTTGATGATCAATTTATAATTTATTAGTAGTAATCGGTCATTTGTTGTTGATAAAAGACGACAAAATAAAAAGAAAATAATTTTATAAAAATCGATATAAACAAATAATTCATGAAACAAAGATAATGCACACCGGCACACGCATGATTTTGATCAAAATTCGACAACAAGTACTCACAATCAAGTCAAAAGTTAGAAGAGCGTTCATCTTCTACATATCTATTCTTTATAAAAATAACTGCGTTTATAAACGAATAAATATTCTCTCGAGAAAACTATATATTTTAGAATAGTATTGCATAAAATGTATTTATTTGAAAGAGGATTATGGCGCATTTTTTTCGTAAAACGGTAGCAAAAATATCCCTTTCGAATAGTATTATTGCATAAAATTAAGTAGTATAGTTGTATTAACTTGTATAGACAGCCTAACATAAATTTATGTATATATGGTTACCAAAACAAAAATGATTTTGAATAATACACATATATTCTATATACACAAATTTTCATTTGTGACGGACAAAATCAATCCGTCACAAATCAACTTGTGACGTGAGACATAGGGACAAATGGGAGGAGCAAGTGGTAGGAAAAGTGAAAGAAAGTTATAAAAAGTCACAGACTTGTGACCATCACAAACTAGACAGACGGTTCTATATAATAGAGAAAATTAGAGTATGTAAATGTAATGTTGTCTTTAAAATTCCAAAGTGAAAGAGACAAGACGTAGAGGATTGAACGTGCAAAGGCCGGCCATGATAAGGAATACGCATGCTAATTGGGAACACAAAGTATAACAAGAAATGTCCTTGATGTTGATTTCCAACTTGTAATTCATTCATCTTGGTTTTCTTCCTAACTAATACTATGAATGAACCAAAGAGATTGGAATTAGCTAAAAAAAGATATGGGTGGTAATTTATGTGAGTAAAGTTTTCACTTATAAACTGATACTCTAATAAATTTAAAAGGTCCGGTTAAAAAGATCATTTCAAGTCATATAATAATTAAAAATATTTTCTTTTAATAGATGGTACTCGAATATCTTTTATTTTATGTTGTCATTGTCAAGGATCCAGATGATCAACACCATAATTGTTCGTTGTATGGTACTAGGGATGCTGTAAGATTATCTACCACAATCTAACAGGTTTGATAAAATCGATTCTCTTTAAAACTACGCATGTTTCGAAGACCTTTTTATAAAAAAATGTTGTATAATGAAACAATGATGTTTCGGTGCAAACTCATGTCCTATGTCAGTATCCACTGTCCATAATATTTAGATATTGTCCACTTTAACAAAGCCCTCATGGATTAGTTGTTGTTCTTAGACTCCATCCATCTTTATAAGTGTTCACCAATTCAACCCCTAGTATGAGGCCTTTCGGAAAGGAATCCTAGAACAAATAATCGATGAGGGCTAGGTTAAAGTGTATAATATCTAATTATTATGGACAGTGTGTAACGCCCCCCATCTACCAAAGTGTCTTACTAAGGCCTACCTTAGCAAATGGAGGTGCTACCATCTCGGTTGCCCGAGGTAGCATACATCAAATAGACCATAAAGTAACATTATAATAAAGTAAAACGGTTTAAAAAGGTTACATCTGAAACTCATAAAAATTCAAAAGTCAAAACCAAATTACAATCTCTGATAAGCATAAGCTATATATAAAGTGACAGCAGAAGCTAGCTAGACTCGTGGTTCGCCCATCCATCCCGTACAAGCTCAACCAGTAACCTGCTAGAAATCTACTCACCATTCCCCCAATGGATCACCGCAGGTTCACAACACAAAACAAGGGTCAGCCAACTGCTCATCAACCAAAGCTACGAAACAATTGCAACAATAACAATCATTCGCCATTATCCAACTCGTTCCTTAATACAATCATCTGAACTCGGTCAGACCTGTCAGGTTACCCATCGCAACAAGTACCCACACCGCCAGTGGTAGACCGCAGCCTTGCCACCTAAGCCCCTCTTATCGCAACGAGCGAACCCAAATAATTAATGTGCACATCCTCCATGTGACGGGAGCCACAAGGGGCGAACATGGGGGTGAAGACCATCTCCCGACAATGGCTCCACAATCAATACAATAAAAAATGATAACTCATACTTAATACATCACAATACAACCATACACAATACTATTAACATGAAATAACACACAGATGACTGAGTAGGGAAACCCTATCTTATTCGAGTTCCGCAACGACACAGCCAAAGCAGTTAAAATCGTTCTTTTACGAAACCGTCGCCTAACAAGGATAAACAACAATACTATATCACAAACCATTCACCATAACTAATCAAACCCCCGATCTAACCCAACCTAGGGTTTCAATTAACATAACAACTATAAGATTAGCGGAAGCAACTTACAATATAATCAAAGCACGAACACGGAAAACCGACGACGGAAGAAAGATCTTTCTTGCTAGGTGATTAAAATGATTAGAGAGGGATTTGAGGATGTTATAGGTTTTAGGAAACTGAAAAGAAGAAGTGACGTCGACTTATAAATACTCTCTTCTCATTTTAATCATACCGCAGAAAAAAGACTTGTCAGACCGGACACTCGGTCGAGTACCAGACGTACTCGACCGGGTACGCTCTACTCAACCGAGTATCTCACATACTCGGCCGAGTGCTCACAGGTAGTAGTCTGTCATAAAACACCCGACATCCTACTCGGTCAAGTACAGCCTACTCGACCGAGTTCCTCTACTCGGAATCCGAGGTATTACACAGTGGATACTGACGCAGCATGGGCCCAACTAGAGGTATCAACTTTTCCGCACAACAAGTGGCATCAAAGCCCAACGCTTAACTTGGGTCTAGTCAGCCTTATGACGTACAAATAACTCGGAGCTGGAAGAAGAGAACACATAGTCTCGATTTGGCCGATTTTTTGTAAATATTGAGTCCATGAATTATACGTTGGTGAAGCATCGAGTCAGGACTTGGATGATCAACACCATAATAGCTTGTTGTATGATATTGGGGACGTTGTCAGATTATCTACCACAATCTAACAGCTTTGATAAAATTGATTCTCTTTAAAACTATGCATGTTTTGAAGACCTTTTCATAAAAGGTTGTATAATGAAAAACAGTGATGTTATGGTGTAAACCCATGTCCCATGTCAGTATCCACCATCTATAATAGTTAGATATTGTCCACTTTAACCAAACCCTCATGGATTAGTTGTTCTTAGACTCCTTCCATCTTTATAAGTGTCCACCAATCCCTTAGTACGAGAACTTTCGAGAAGGAGTCCAAGAAAAAATAATCCATGAGGGCTAGGTTAAAGTGCATAATATCTAATTATTACGAACAGTGGATACTGACGCAACATGGACCGTTGTACATGCGTTATAAGATTTCTGATTATATAAAGTGGCGGAACCGATCCAGGGAATATTGGAGATAAAAGAGTTCGATTTTCATGTGTAGCATTGTCCCAAGTGGGATATGTGGACATCCAGGACCAAGAACGTATGTGAGAGCACTCATTTGATAAAGTGTCAGACATGGCTTGATTGCATGTTGTGTCGGTTAAGGGTAGGTTATCAAAACTTGGTGATGCCTGGGATGTCTGGTGCCTAGAAAATGAAGATGTGTGGTGATGGGAGTTCTCCGTAGCAGCCTAGGTCTGAGTTAAGTTTGTGACGAATGAATAAAGTATTTTCGTATTAGTTTTTGCTTTCTCTAAGTGAGTGCAATTGGAAATTATAATAGAATGATCACCGTATTTTTGATATTGATTGTTTTTATTGTCTCTATAAAAAAATGGCCGAGGCCACTTTTCAATTTCTTCATATAGAGCGGGGATGAGGCGAAGAGCAAACAACGCTGACTATTTATTTAAATACTCTTATATTTTACAATAATCATAGTAGTATTTATTAATTTTGGAAAAAGACATAAAAATGGTTGATTAACAATGGAATAGGACACAAAAAATGACCTTATTTTTTTTAGCTAATCGTAACAAATTAACAATGCAAATTGCAAACCATACACTAGTTGGAGTTTTACGAAGCCAAGAGGTGAGAATTTTAAATTTGAAAACCTAAATAATGCCTTGACTAGTCACATACTTAAGAAAGCGATAGTCCCTTTTTTGTCTTTTCTTTCCTTCTCAAAATATATAATATATATAAAGATTAATAAACTAATAAATTTATAAGAAGAAAAAATCATGTTTGATCGTTACGCCACTTACGTAGAGTGAACTTTGCCTTATAGAAAAGTTGCATTAATTTTATGAATTTCACGTAAGAGTCATAATTAAAATGCATTCGATATTATTAAGATACATTGTACAATGTTTATGGAAAATGCGAACAATTATATTTCGATTATTCATTAGTTGTAACGGTATGAAATTGTAATAATAAATAAAAAGGACAGAAGTGTACAAAAAATTACGAAACTAATCCAAATAGTGGATGATTACGGCTTTTTATGTCCACAAATAAGTTATATAATAATAGTGTTCTACTAATTAATCCAATAAAATTGTTATAATTGGTTATTTAAAAATGAGATGATCATCATATTCGCTACGAAAATGAATTGGCAAATTTGATTCTATACGATTGTAGAATAATACGTTCCATTACAATGTTGTTAGAGATTTTTATTGAATGATGAAGCACAACCCTTGAATAAAATGAAGAGTTTGTCAATGCAAAATAAAATAAAAATATAGGTGTGATTATTCTAAACTAATAATTAAATTAATCATCTTAATATCTACATATCGATTTCGATTTATTAGCATCATCTTTGTAGGACAACATCAGACAACATAGCAAGAGTTGAAAAGGTTTGTTTAATAAAATAAATTATAAATCATAATAATAATTTTAAAACTAAATGTAGAGATTTTTGCAAGCATAACATCATATACTTTTTCTTAGGATAACAAAATGTATAGATTTTTGCAAGCATTAAGCCAGCTCAAGATAACATCATCGTTATCTTAATACCAATTTATTTAGTACTCATTATCGACATGGGACTTAGCTAGGTTAAGGAACAACTAATTAATATCGTTTAATGAATTTAAAAGACCCGGTTTAATTAGAAGTAAAGGCGAGTCTTAAACTATATGAAATCGAATTGAATTTTCAATTAAAGAAAATGTAAAATTTACCCCTTATGAAAGAAATATATAAAATATGTCTAGACATCCCTTGTTACCTAGATACCTAGAGCCTTGTCTTAGACCCTGATAGATAAGACATGTTTATTGTACACTATCGCATAAGAATTAACACATTTAATTAAGTTAATATAGTCGATATGTTTTGCTAGAATCTAATGTCGAGTTAACGCATACATAGTTACGTGTCTGGTACGGTATTCTTAAGTGGGCATATTAAATCACACACAAAAGATACAAGATTAACTTTATAATGACTTAGTATCACGAGTCAGAATCTTAATAATGATAATCGGGCTCTACTACTGATTAGACTCGGTTGCGCTTCAAGTTAAGATTAAGGAAACTAAGCCAATGTATCTCATCTATATATTAAATGGGTTTTCTCAAGTTGGTTTCCTATCTTGATTATGAATAACAATAACAAGTTAATAATTAATCATTCTAATTTTAATATGAGTTTGTCTAAAATACCTTTTCTATTATTTCATCACGGGTATAATTCTGACCCGACCTACTACTCCATTATAGAAGAGAGTCTCAATAAATAATTTAGTGTTAATTTGAAGAATTAAAAAATAGTCCCACGTCCAAGCATTTGCTGATTTTTACGTTACAACCCACACCAAATCTTTATTTGTATAAGAGTAAATAATTTGTATAATTATTTTGTATAATCAAACAAATTGCCCGTTCTTCTTGATTTTATGTTTTTAAGTAATCTAAACAGTTTCTTCTCACTGATTATTCACATTATTGAACTTAGTCTCCTATGGAGTAATCATTCTGATAAGATTCTTCTGTTTAATTAAATTATGATTACTGACCCTTACGTTCTAAGCCTAATGAAAGGATATTCCTCTTTTTAAATTCCCAACTCAATAGTGCTAGACTTGTCAAACAAGTTATTAGATTGCTACAACTCAAGTCGCAACTTTGTTCGTATATGTTTGCTTCTGGCTTAGTACTAGACCTGGTAAACCGGTAACTGAGTCGGGTTTGATGTGGTCCAATCTCGGATTGTTAATAGTCCGGGTTATGCCGGGTCATTTCGAATTCAGCTGATTTCAAGTCAATTATTATCACGTTAGTTATGGATAATAATTAATTTTGCAACAATAACTTTCGGGTCGGATAATATTCAGTCGGGTTATATACATTCGGGTTCAAGTCCAACCCTGGTGTTGAGTTCGGGTGTCAAGTCGGGTCAATTTTGCCAGGTCTACTCAAAACAAGTCCATTTAGCCGGTTCCGAATTTGGGTATGTTTTTTGAGTCATTTATTTAGGGTTAAGTGTCGATTCTGCGTAAAAATACTTGAGCCAAATCAAGTCAATTCGAATTTCAAGTTATACGGAGTATATGATTTGTCTAGATTAGGATCCTGCAAAGGTTTTTTAGTAGAGTTGGTAGTGTTCACGAATTCAACTCCCACGTGCGCAATCAAACGACTTTTCCGAATTCATGTGAATTTGTATACAGGAAAATAATTCACATGAAGTGGATATTTCGGTGTCAATTAAATTCCTTTTTTCTTGGTCTTCGTACCAAAAGTAAGATAAACAAATGACCGAGATGGAGGGATTATCATAGATTAAATGGGTAAAAAAAGAAGATAAAAAAGGATAGATATCTAATTTGTTAAATGTTATCCTAGGTATCGTTTCATTTCAAATAGCTTATTTGATTATATAAGTTATTTGTAAACACTTGCAAAAAAAAAAAAATATAAGATAACTAAAATTTTGATCACATAAGCTATTTTGATCAAATAAGATATGTGAAATGTCTTACTTATCAAATAGAGTCGGACCGTACTCCTTACACCCAAAACCGTTATAATATTTCATTTGGTGGATTGTCTTTAAGAATTTTTCGTACCTCAATATCTATGTGCCGACATTTATTAAATAAACTAGTTTAGTCATAGAAATTAATGACTTTACATGGGATTATGACGTTTAGTTTTACATTAATCAATCATTTGTAGCTAACCAACAAACCTGTCACTGTATTAGCTCTGTCAATCCTGCACATTCCTGTCTTTCTTCCTCTGTATAAATATCAACCTTTACATTCCTCTTTCTCCAACAAACTTGAAACAAAATAAAAAAGCACATAATTCTTTCTAACAAATACCATAAAAAAACAATAATTCTTGTTTAATTATCACATAAAATTTCCCTAGCAAAAACATCATGGAATGTGCATCAATTTTGATGGAAAGAGGTGATTGGAGCTCTATCAATGGAGATTCAATCAACGAGTCGAATTTCATGGAGAATTTATTTTCAAATTCTTCTTTAAGTGACATGGTTGGTTGTAACGACAATGGGTCGTATTATACAACTGATACTACTGATTCCAACTGTTATTCTGTGTCACAACAATACTCACAAGAGAGTCTTTATAGCGAAAGCAGCGACGATGTTGCTTACCAAAATCATGAAAACTATATTTTGAGTGATCATGATCATTTTTTCGCGGTTAATGGTGCTACTTCGTTGCCTGTCGAGTTTTGTCTTAATACAAATGGAGTCATTCAGGTGTTTCCTGGAAATTTTATGGATAGAAATCACAGTTTTCATAATAATGCAGACGATTCCGAAACATATGTAACACAAAATGAGAATTTTGAGGTTAATGCTAAATATGAAATGGTCGAGATTGAGCCTGTTGAACAAGTCAAAAGCAATGATGATTTATTACAAGTCGGATGCAAGAGATCTCGGAATTCTGAGGTAATTAAAATGCTAGTAATATTTTTCGATCAAATTTGGATTTCTGTACTTAAAAGCATTGGTAAAATCTTATATGAGACCAGACGATGATCTCTTTCCATGCTATGTGGTTCATTTGTTGCTAGCTACAATGACTATGTTGTAAGTTTAAGATCGTCTAATCATAATATAATCGTGCAGGTTCAAAAAGGAAAGCGGAACACAAGGTCAAAGAAGAGTTGCAAACTCGAGTCAGATGAACTACAAAACTGCCCTTCTCTTGAGAAACAGAACTCTGGTACTTGCAGTTCTGAGGAACTGTTGAGTGGCGGCGGTAAAACTAGAGCCAGCCGGGGCGCTGCAACTGATCCTCAGAGTCTCTATGCTAGGGTAAATTTATCTCCTTTTACTTTTATAATAATGACGGAACTCCTATTCGCTATCTCAGTATACATGATAACATGCAAACCACCAATGCCGATTATTTGGTTTTGATTTATCTTTTCATATTTTCAGAAAAGAAGAGAAAGGATTAATGAGAAACTAAGAACCCTACAGAAGCTTGTACCTAATGGAACAAAGGTGGACTTAAGCACAATGCTTGAAGAAGCTGTCAGTTATGTCAAGTTTTTGCAGCTTCAAATCAAGGTAATTAAACAGACTAAAATCTGTATTTAACCAATAAAGGAAACGTCTCACACTGTAAAACGGTCTTATTCTATAATTTCTTACGATAAACTATTTGTTTTTGCAGCTATTGAGTTCTGATGAATTATGGATGTATGCTCCACTTGCATACAATGGAATGGACATTGGTCTTGATACAAAACTCAATTCACTTTTACAATAATCTGACCATCTATTTCTATTAAAAATTATACCAATTCAACTTTAATAATCCAGCCTCTTATTTTCATGTCCGTTTAAATTTTTTCCCCATAATGGACGGTGTTTTGAGGCACGGGATAATGTTGTTCGCTTGTATAGATATTTGTTGAACAACATACGCTATTTGTCTTCACCATTAATTTAATTTTTTTTAATGGGTTCGTGGAGCTCAGTGTGATAATCATGTATAAAGAAAAAATTTGAATTAATTAAGATGATACAATCTCTTCTCTCAAATTATATATATTTCGTCTTTTTTAGAAAGATTAATAAACACATTCTCGATCGGTTTCTTAAATTGATACATTGTGCACCTTAGTAATTGATGATGAGAAAACCTATAAACAGATGGATAAAATATTTTGAACACAATTCTCTTCTTTATGAAACGAAGATTCCCCAATGTTCGACTTAAAAAAAAAAAACATCGATTATGGGATTCATGTTGTAATATGCGATCTTTATTAGCGAACATCTATGAATAGTGACTATACATTTTCAATTAGATGTCACTTGAGTCATGGACCTATGTACTTTGGACCCTCACATCTTACTACATATAGGTAAACGGATGACTGAAACGGAGAGTATCACACACCTTATATTGTAAAACCGTATTACAATCAAGTTATTTAGGTTTTAAACAATATTATGTAGCCATATTTTGAGATAGTATTAGCTGTATGATGCAACCACTAAGATTAGCCGTTTCAACAATAGATTTCGAAATCAATTTGTAAATAGATAGAGATTTAATATACAAGAGTTTTTATTTTTGAAGATGAAGAATAAATTAATACATTAATTATGGCCACATAATGAGCTTAGGTACTATCATGGGTACAATATAATGACCACGGCCGGCTTGTTGAATCAGTTAGGTCAATGCTCGGACCGAGCTTGACCCGGGCTGATCCTTAGTTTCGCATGGTTTAGAATAGAAGCTTGTTTTGGGCTCATTTGTTTTATATACGGTATTTTTAATATTTTTAAAGAGTTTTTTGTGAAAAACTACCTAGTATTTATCTCATTTTCGTAAATACTACCTAAAATTTTAAATTTTGCCAAAAACTACCTAATATTTTATACCTTTCGTCGAACACTACCAAATTGAAATTAATGAGCAAATTCCACAAAAAACTCATTTTTAAATTATACTAAGTATGCAGTAATATTTGCGTGGAAACAAGCACGGTAGCTTAAGGTGCCCTGAAGGTCGTAACTCATAACTACCCTTTCACATTTTGTGATCCTCCCTTTAATGCAAGGGTTTGAGCCACATTTGTAGATGCGTTACCGTAGATGCGTAATCTAATAAATAGCGCTAAATTACTTATACTCCCTCTGTACCACATCAAAGGTAACACTTACTATAAATGGACGTGCCACACCAAAGGTTATATTCCTTATTTGGCCCACATTACCAAGTTATCCTTATACCCATTTGATATTTACACAAAATGTCATTACATACCTCACCTACCAACCCACAATTACATTCCTCACCTCTTTTTTCCCTCTTTACCCTCACTTTTTCCACATTTTCTTAAATACTTAATTTTTCCCTACGTTACCTTTGGTATGGTACGGAGGGAGTATAATTTAGCGCGCAAGGATGAATGATATAATTCACAAACTAAATACAGGAATCTTCAACGATACTTATATATAAAAAAAGATCCAATAACACAGCATCAACTAGAGTCTTCACAAGAATAATTGTGATGCTAAATTACAAACTAAGGAATCAATGGCAGATTACCTCCATGATCGGATGGGCTCGTCGTGCTAAGATCTAATGCTAATGCTAAAAAACTGATCTAAAACTAAGAATCTACGATCTAAAGATAGACTAAAGTTGTAGCTGTTGTTGTTTGAGTTGTGTGTTCGTTGCTTGGACGAATGCTTCCTATAAATAGGTGATGTCCGACTCCTTTGTAACTACTCCTTAGTCTTTCTGAAACTTCATCCAAGCACCTTATATAGCGTCCCTTAGCCTAACGTTCTTCTCCTTGAACTTCATTTATCTTCTAAATGGGTCAGCAGAACTAGGCCCAATTATTTATTCTTTAATTAATTGGCACGTACCCTTAAAGTAATAAATTTAGTACATTAACTAAATTAAGTGTTAATAAGTATTTTTTTTTCCAAGAAAAGTAGCTATTTTATTCATCCATATAGAGGAAAAGAAAGCCTGTCTCACAATAGAGTATTACGAAGTATATCATGATTTAGGTATTTTAATTAAAAGTAAGTAAATGAAAAGAACATAATGACAAACTAAAGCTCGATCTGAGGTCAAGCATTTTTGGAGCCTAACTCTTGTTTCAATTTTTTGAGCTCGATAGGCTCCGAGCCGAAGCTCGGGCTCAAACTCAAAATTATGACCCATTTTCAAGCCCTCTGAAGCTCGAGCTGAGAGCAGTTCACTTATACCCTAGGTACAATGGTTGTACGTAGACCTTGTAACTTTTAAGAACTCGAAAACAAAAACTCAAAACGCTAATAGTTTTAATTAGGCCTAATAGCTTTTAAGAACTCAATATCAAAATCACTTGTATAAAACATTACACATAACACCACCACAATATCAGAGACTCAATTTCAAAATAAAATACTGAACTTCCTTCATCTTTTAACGATATTCTCATTTGTTGAATATATGTGAGAAATATTTTAATGAAATAGAAACATTATTAAAAAATGGAGGAAGTAATAAATAACATTATATGAAAATAACCTGATTCCCAACCAAGTTTTGGATCTGTATGATTTAGGAACCAAAGGTATAATGAAGTTATATGAACTATGATGAAGTATATATAGTAAAAAATCTTTTTACTAACTTGGTTATACTTCTTTTTATAATTTTTGACATAATTTTTTATTCATTTAAAACAAGTTAATAATATCGAAATAAGAATGTGTTAGGTGTAATTTACATTCAGTCACCTTATTAGCCATTACAAATGACCTTAGCACTAAGGTATTTTTATTTCCTAATCCTTTCATATTTTGAGCATATGAACAAGTTTTCATACATTCAATTCAACCTCGTTTTTGCATGTTCATAAGTAGGAGTCATTAAAACACTGCGGTAATACGGTTTATATTATCATTGATCTCCCAACATATAATCTAGGAGCCAACTCATTAACGATTTCACATCTCCCCTTAAAACCCCAAGTTTTTGTCTAGGATGAATGAACACGAACAATTGAGGGACATATATCGATGTATTATTGATATTATCATTGAAATTTGGTGCAAATTAGTCCTATATAAATAATTCAACAAACACTTTAAGGACATGGATATGCCTTCTGACATAAGCAAAGATTTGTGTGGATTAAAGTACATTCCCTTATATTATAATCATAAGGTATATTTTTAACATGGAGAATTATAAACTTGTAATATTTTATACATAAAAACATGCACGTCTTAGCTACTTACCTAACAACTCTTTAGATTATATTCTTTGGTTCACTACCCTCGCCCACAAATATTGTATTAATTCTTATTTATTATTATTATTCACAAAAGTGTCACTATGTCTCATACTTCTTCAATGATTGTATTAATCATTTTATCATCTTTTTGCTCCTTGAAAAATCCCAACAAACAACGGCTTAACAAGGCTCCCCCTTATCACGGAATAAGGCTACTTCATAGATTATACCACCAACAATTGATTGTGCAGTTTTTGAATTTTATAATAATATTCTCGAGTTTTGTGTTAAAAATAATGAGCTTTATCGTGTTTCTGATCTCGTTCTTTTAAACATTAAGTTAAAATTATTACTCCCTCCACACATAAGTTTTCACCCCATTTCTCTAATATGTGAGAGGAGTATTTTATTGAAATGGGGTGAAAATAGGTGTGTGGAGGGAGTACAATATAGCTTTTGATGTAATACATTAGACTCGTGTTTCTCTTTTTTTTTTTTTTAACTAAAACTTTTAATTTTTTCCATTGCCAGAGGAGACAACCGTGCTTGCTAATAACCCCCTAAACCTGCCACTGCTTAATTAGAAGATATACACGAATCTACTTCTATGTTGAAAATATACAAATAACGTTTTGGACAAATTATAAATCGTCAAAAGTTAGAAAATGTCGCAAGGAGATTGTTATTATGTTATAATAACCTAAGAAAAATTGACGTTTTCGTGAAAAAGTTTATCCGATTACATAGTCGAATGAAGGATACTAAATCACAACATTGGAAAAAAAAAATTAGATAGTTTTTGCTAAATTAATTTTATTACTTTCCATCCAATAATTTTAATTTGCCAATAATGATACTAATCAAACAAATTACTTTAAGTGGCCTGCTATTAGCTGTCATACGCTTCTTCACCTATAGACTTATGCAACTGCCTGTTAATAGATAGTGACATTACCTTTATTATTCTTCCCTTAGAAAATAACAAATAATATTTGATTTAAAAATATGATTAGGACATTAAACTTGGTCAATCTTAATTATTCTTCATGTATCCACCACCACTATTAACACAAATTCACCAATGACTTAATTCTCCAACCTATTTATGAGTAAGCAATGTTTGATGTATGTATTCATTGTGGGGAAAATAATTTTGAATGGCTAAATATAAGTAGCCAAGATGTGGAGTGTGGTCGACATGGTTATCAGAATCTCGATTTGATCTTATAAATTATGATTTTCCAATTTTACGATCCAAAATTCTTGACCGATCTTGTTTTTACATTTCCATTCGTGGACATAAAATTTTACGATCTTATTCATTTGAAAATTTGTAGAGTTAAAATCATAATATAATCCTATGATTGGTTATTACATCATCCAACAAATAAATATATATTTAAATATAATGACAAAGTAAAACTCATATTTGTGTAAGTTGTAGAAACACATTCGTATAATGCTACTAAATCTACATAGTATAAAAGCCGAGTCATTTGGAGAGTTTCTATTGGCTCTTGATTTTTAGGAAAAAAAAAAATTAGTAGGTGGTCCCCAGTGAAAACGTGGGTTTAATGCTGATTTAATTTTTTAAACACCCTTTATAATCAATACATACATAATTACATACCAATTTATACAAACACATATGTTACAATATAATCAATACAAAATATATGTTAAAAATAATTGTGGACATCAAAAAAATGGGAAAATTACAAAAGAAAAAAAAAACATGAATTATAGAATTACAAAACATAAACTCAAAATAATTATAAAATAATAAACTAGAAAAATTTACAATATGAACTATATATTTTTTGTTTGGTAATATAWCATAATAAATACAAATCATCATTTATTCTCTAAATCTATATTTGGGAAAACATAAAATAAAAATAATCGGAAGACGTTTAAATTCCCGGGTTGATAAAATCGATAGAAAATATAAAAAATAAAATCGTATCCCTTGGGAAAAAATCGTAAAAATTAAAAACTCTAAAGATTTAAGTGAAACATATTGATTATTGAAAAATTATAAAAGTTTAAACTATAAAAATATTTACCTGCTTATTTTAGACATTAGTAGATGTATACTAATGGTGAAAAATTGAATAATATACAGACATAGATAAAAGTGACCGAGACAGAAGGAGTAGTAGTTTCATACGCATATTATAGTCGTATGAGTTAGAGCACTGAAAATATCGACCCAATTCTAATTTGGCCAGATTACGATTCTAGGCCACAGATAATATGTTGTCATATTTTTCATAAAAAAAATAATAATATGTTGTTATATACCACATTGAACATTTAATTATTACGACCCGTGCATTTTCTGCACGGGTTTAAAACTAGTTTATTAGCTATTACTAATATTTTGTGGATAATATTACTAAATAAAGGCTTTGATTTACAAATATATGTTTTTTTTTATCAAATAATACGATCCTATAACGCAATTCTACTTATTCGCTCCCACTCATTTCATTGATACAAAGTAGAATCTTGGTTCTAACAATATTCGTGGTCGATTAATATAGATAAAAAGAAAACTTAGTGGAGGAAATAGTAATTCAATATAATAACTTTGTATAAATAGAAAAAAAAAACGATAATCACTTTGAATGATAATCCCTAGCTGTTAGCTCATTTGCTAACAGGCAATGGCATAGCAAATGAGTTAACATGAATTGTCGCTCAAATGTTCATTGCTAGGTGGCTTTGAGCGACATTCCTTGTCAGCTCATTTGCTACACCACAACTTATATCAATAATCGAAAAACGAATTAACATATGTTAATTTACAATATGAAAAAACAAATTGGTAAGTTACTTTATTTTCGAAGGTAATACTAATACTCCCTCTAAGCCTCCAATCAACTCAAATTTTCTCAACTTTAGTTACCTATATGTCAAAAAATACGTTAATCGTAATTAAAATAACATTTTTTTAAAGACCGCGCAAAAGCAAATGAGTTCCTTAAAACTCAACAAAGAAGTAACTAGTTAGCTTGGAGTCTTGGACATTAAAATATTATCCACCTTTGCACCAACTATATAAATATGTTAGATCATGTTCATTCAACCTAAGCATCAAGCTGATTGAGCTTCTTCAAATTTCTAACAATTCCAAACACAAAGCAAAAAATACCCAAAAAACATTTTACAACACTAACATTATTATTGTGACAAATCCAAGAAAATTAAACATTCTTTTCTCTCCATAATTCAATACACCCAAAAAATGGAGGGATATTTTAGTGCAACAGTTGGTGTTAATGAAGAAGCTGATTTTATGGCACAATTATTTCCTAATTCTAACAATTTAAATGCTCATTATAATCATCTTGAATCTAACAATTACCATAATAATAGTAATAATAATAATAATAATGCTAATTCAAGTTCATATTATTCTTCTGATTCAAGCAATAATTCTAATTATAACCCACCAAGTAATTATAGAAACCCACATGTTGTTGGGTATTATCAAATGGATTACTTTAGTGATAATAGTAATCTTGATCAGCAACATTATAATAACCATCATGTTAATTCCGGCGCGCCGATAGATTTCCTTCAGTGTCATATGGAGGATGATAATGAAGTGAAACCAGGTGAAGGTGATAGCTTTGAAGAGTCTCCTGTTGATGAGGTTGTTGAGGATGTTAAAAAATGTCATTCTTCTGAGAATTTGAAGAAAAGATCCAAACCTTCTGAAGTAAGTTTATATATCAAGTACATTTTGGTGTATCGGGTTAGGGTCAGGGTCAGGTCATGTCAGGTTTAAAATCGCGTTTTAAATGATCACAAATAATTTAATCTTATCGTGACATTTTGTACCCAAATGTATAATGTTGACTGCCCGTATTAATTAGTTTAGTGGGTAAGGTTATTGACGGTTGGTGGTACTATGACCAGGGTTCGAACCCCATTTGGTCAATGGTACATTGGTACCCTTTATGCGTCCATGAAAACATGTGTTAATAATGTGTTTCAATTGTATAATGTTTAAAGACTTGGTGTTAAAAATAAATTATCACAAATGATTTATCTTATTGTAACATGTTTCACCCAAATTTATAATGTTGGCTGTTCGTAGTTAATTAGTTCAGTGGGAAAGGTTATTGACGGGTGGTCGTACCATGACTAGGGTTCGAACCCCATTTGGTCAATGGTACATTGAATTTGGTACCCTTTATGCATCCATGAAAACATAGTGTTAACAATGTGTTACGATTGCAGATTCAAAAAGAGAAGAGGAATGTGAAGGCAAAAAAGAGCCAGAAGCTAACACTGAGTGGTGGTGATGGTGATGAGGAGAATGAAGGCCGAGTTAACGGACAAAGCACGAGCAATGGGAGTTTAGAAGATGATTGCAGCTCGAAGGGAGCTGCTGCTGCGGCACTTAATTCTAATGGTAAAACAAGAGCCAGTAGAGGGTCTGCCACTGATCCTCAGAGTCTATATGCAAGGGTAATTCACCTCTTGTTCTTAATATACTACATCCACCCTGAATTTTTTTATTTGATTTGACTTTGATGGTCAAACGATCTCGATTTTGAATTTCTGTATCATTTTCAAAACTTGATCAGCTAAAGTCGAAATCGTTTTCCTGTACTAGATGGTTTATTAACCTTTGTTGTTTGTATTGTACCATAATGCAGAAAAGAAGAGAAAGGATTAATGAGAGACTCAAGATCTTACAGACCCTTGTGCCTAACGGAACAAAGGTAAATCATTAAAAACAAATTGGTGAAAATATTCAGGACACCCGTTAGAAAATCCGTATTAACAAAGTCAACTTTTTTGATGTGGTGATTATAGGTTGATATCAGTACTATGCTGGAGGAAGCTGTGCACTATGTCAAGTTTTTACAGCTTCAAATTAAGGTAACATATTAAACAAATTTTTTCTCATCTAACTTTACTGTCTTTGTTTTGTGACTGTTTCTATAACTCAATGGTAACATATTATGATCACTAGTGGCAGAGCCGTGTGGGGTTAATTAGCATGGGTGGTCGTCCCTGCTAAGCAACGAAAAAATTATAATTTTCAGTTTTTTTCCTAGTTTACGCTATTATATTAGTAGTTCGGCCAGCGCTGGAATTAAAAGAAAGTATGGTAAATGATTTTGCAGCTATTGAGTTCAGATGAGATGTGGATGTATGCACCAATTGCATACAATGGGATGAACCTTGGACTTGACTTTAATAACCTCAGCATTCCCAGATGACTCAATCAAGGAAGATCAATGCTACAATTTCCTTTTCACCAGGCATTATATATATACTCCATATAATTTTTTTACTAACAAAAAAGTATCCCCTTTTTCTGTAGATTATACAAAAAAAAAAATCGGGATTTTTGTAACCCGATTACGATTATATAGGGGATTACAAGAGATCAAATGTTAATTTAATTCATTCTTTCTAATTATCATTTTTTTTTTTTTTTCATTTTTCAAAGTGTAATGGATGACATTTTCTGGACAGACAATTTGTCAATTACAAATTTACAATTCACAATTTATTTGACTTTGGCAAACTAATGACCTGTTTTATTGATGTATAATAAAGAGATAGCTAATATGCACCTTTATTTTCATAAATGGAAAATTTTGATTCATAGAAAGTATTATCCTATCATAAAATATAATGGTAGGTTAAATATTAGGAAGGCGTAATACCACTCCGAATTTACTAAAGTCACTCATATGTATGAGACTGATAGATGTCGTTTTGTAGCTCACCAAACACATTTATACGCAACTTAGCACGGTGGTAACTCAAGACCGAACCTCAAGGACAGAGGTGTCTCAATTGCTCAATCTAAGTCTATAGTTATGCTAGGTTTGTACAATTTAAGTTTGGGTTTGAAGTCTAAACTAATGAAATGCAATAAAGACAATAAAGTAAGATCTAAACTAAAGTAATACTAGGATGATAAAATATAAGATTGACGAAAATAATGCTAGGTTAAATATTAGGAAGGCGTAATGCCACTCCAAAATTACTAACATCATTCATATTTATGAGATTGATATATGTCGTTTTGTAGCCTACCAAACACATTTATACTCAACTTAGCACCGTGGTAAGTCAAAGTCAAATCTAAGGACATGGATGTCTCAATTGCTTAATCTAAGTCTAGTTATGCTAGGTTTGTCACAATTTGAGTTCGGGGTTTGAAGTCTAAACTAATGAAATGCAATAAAGACAATAAAGTAAGATGTAAACTAAAGTAATACTCCGTACTAGGATTCTCGGATGATTGGATTTCAAGCAATAAAAGGGACACAAATTTTATTATAAGATCGTCGAACGTGCAATGAGAAAAAAGTAACCACTTTTTGATAAATGACGATCACTTTTTGGGAAAGAGTGACCACTTTTAATGACTGAAAAATGACCAATTTTTTTCAAAGTGATCACTATCTCTCAAAAAGTGGTCACCTAAAAAAAAAAAAAAAAAAAAAAAAAGGAATTGTTGTAAAAGGAAAACTAGGATGAATGAGTTCATAAAAGAGACTAAGGGATCTAGTAGATTTGGTCAATTGTTGATTGGTTGTCTTAGTTGAGCATAGTAGGTTGAGTCTTTCGGTCTAACAACCTTGCCATAAATCAACACGAGTTATCTCTCGCATACACAAGGTTAGTTTACTAATTATATGCAAGTCTTAACACAATTCAAGGCGTTCGATCTTATATATAGATGTGTATAAACAAACAAGAATCATGCAAGTTGTCAATCAAGTATTTCAAAAAACATGTAATGTGCATAAGTTAGAAGTAGGACAATTAATTAACAACTTTAACCCAACATAGAAAGACCCACCTGGAAATGACCTGACCTGACCCGGCCCGAATTACCACAAGCGCGAACAACCCAAACCAGAGTTGACACACCCGAACCCATCCCGATTGACCTATTTGCCAGGTTTACGTGTGAGTGAGCCGGGTTTTTACGGATGATTCCCGCCAAGGTTAAAAACAGTATGATATGTCCGTTTTGCTTTCATCACTTTAGTCGAATACGAGAACGTGGCTTAACTAGAATTAGCAAAAAAAAAAAATGAATTGCTTAATTTGAAATCCATTGTAGTTGCAGATTCAGACATCCATTTTTGCAATGAGTATGAACATCATAAGAACCAAGTAAACAGTAAGAACCAAGTAAACTGCTGCGTAAAAGCATCGCTACAGCAAACGTACCGCCTCGACATTTCATACAACTCATATAACACCACACTTTTACCTTACGATATCGTGAAATGACTAGCAACTCATTTAGCCACAAGAAAGCAACTCAAAGAATTGAGTCAACTTGGCCTAACATCAAACTTTGAATCATAAAAACAAAGTAAACAGCCTGTATAACATCGCTATAGCAACGAACTGGCCAACACATTTGTTCACCTTTTCTAGCCTCGGAAATCCACAACTTCAATCGCCTTTCATGTCACACACATTTGGTCACAATTTCTAACCCCAAAAGATCCACCAAGCTCAATTACACACGGCATTGCGAAAGCATGAAGACACAAACTCATAACAAAACAAAGGAACAATACATACTATTCTGGTAAGCTATAAATAAAAACCATAAGATCTTACAAAAGCTAAATCGCGAACAGATATGAACTTCCGAGTGATTACCTGATCAAGTCATTTACTAGTAAATGTAGTAATGTATTCGGCTGAATTTACATGCCCCAACTCGTATCTCTCATTCTTGGCTTACACGTGAGACCACCTCATACAAGACTTTACTGCAATTTTGGCTCCGTTTTGAGATCCATTTTATTCAAAGATGAACACACAACAATATGAAGATGTATCAAAGAAATACAGAAAATCTATCTAAAACAAAGACCCGTAATCCTTTTCATGATCTACCCCTAATTCACTTCTATAACTTCCTACCACAAGACTAAATGTTACAAACATTAAGATACAAATAGATCTCCGAAGCGAAAAATAATCCTATGGTAGCTTTATTCTCCATTTACAGGGAGGTAGTGTACACTCATACCAATAGGATTGTAAGGGTAATAATGAAGCTGATATGCCTTGAGAAATAAGAAGCTCGAGGCGCCATTTTTATGCATGCTCATCGTTGGCATGATTTGGAACTTCAGACTGGCTATCCAAAGGCATGTACTGAGCCATGATAGCTCGGATCTCCGAATCCATGTATTGCTGCAAATTGTGTTTAGAAGAAGAAAAAAGAAACTCTCAGATACAGGGTATGAATAATTCGCTAAGCACTAATTCTCATATCACGAGACTGACGGCTTGAGTTGAAATGGGTTTGTCTCACATTGTATTAATATGAGACCGTCTCCAAGGGGACCAACATTTTGACTTTTCTTAGACAAGTACGCCCAAAACTCGGTCAAAAGTTATTGGTCAATTAAAGACTTCAAGCACACAAACATCTACCTCACTTCGTACTTCGTAGTACTAGTAGCGATATAAATAAAAACGTAATGGAAACTCACACAGGTCGTCATTTTAAGCTTCATGTAAATGGTTGTGCTGGTTCATACTACTAACATAAAGGTTAAAGCTGTAATTAAGCCCAAATGAATCCAACCCATGTATCTTTTTCACTTAACCGCCTGTCCACCCTTTGTCTCCTTAAATCTATTCAAAACCATGATCTCTCACTATGAAGGCTTTGAATATAAAACAGTTTTTGAAGTTCGATCCACCATATTTGATGCATCGGCCTAGATACATCAAATCTTGCTCATGATTGTAGATTTGAATCAATATCTAGTAGGTGATAGTTGCAAGTCGTTTGTTTATGAGCTCAACTCAGGCTTAACTAAATTTGGCAAACATGCCAAACTCGAGTTCTTATTAAGTTATAACTAGATTCCTCACAAAATCTCTTACGCCCTAAAGAGAACAGGAAAAAGAAAGCAAAAGAGGTTGCAGGCATTCGTCAGACGCAGATTTCTATTTGTAAGTACAGAATAATGCCTTGCAAGAAACTTCAAACGATCAATTAAAAACACATTTAAGCGAAAACATACCCTGATTCTGTGTTTGTAAAAAAGGTATCCTCCACCAGCACACATAGCCAAGGCTAACAAAATAATCCATATAGCTGTCCCGGTTGACTTTGACTCAGAGCCATTTTTACCTACAGGACAATGATGACAAATTATGAACTCGTGGCATTAGTAAATAAACAATTACAGAAGACAAGTACTAAGGCTAAATAACTCACTTATGCATGTATCATGGTCTCTGATATACAAGAGATCCCCACTACACGAGCAGTCATAGCTACCCCATGTGTTCTTACAGTTACATTCAGAGCACTGACAAGCTTTCTTCTCTTTGCATTCATCAATATCTGATTAACAAGACAAGCAAGTACAAAATAAAGAGCACATTCAGGCATTCAGCTGCCTAGTTCTCCAAATTCGTCGCCATACAGTAAATTGATCGGGGGGAAAAAAATAACAAGCAGAATAGATGAAACTATTGCTGCGTAACCACCAGATCCGACAACACACGTTAATTTACTAGCTCCCTCCATCTCATTTACATTTGTCCCATTTTGACTATGAAGGTCGACTTGAACCATTAATCTCTCTCCCAATATTAAAATATTAAATTTGTCGTTTTTTCACTACTCTCATATTATCTTTTCAAAATTGTTGCAACTATCATATAAGATAATAAAAAAAATAGTGTAGATTCTGAAAGTCAAAGGAGAAACGTACCAACTTCAGCATCGATTATGGAAAAAAGAAATTAAAAAATGTTCAATGTTGAACACAACACTAGGACACGATGTACTTTAGCCGATTCATGATTTACGGAGTGCAGCTTCGATAAGGTAGCCTAAGACCTCTATGTTTTATCAACCTATTAACTTTCAAGTACAAAAGTCGTGCTTGACAAAAAAAAATTATTAAAGGTTGTGTTTGACAAACTTTTTTTTTAAAGGTGGTGTTTGGAATTTTGCTTTTTTAAAAGGTTGTGTTTGACAAAAAAACCCATCAACCTATTAACTTTCAAGTACAAAAGTCTAACTGCAGTTGAACTATAACTTGTAGTCTCTAACATTGCTTTAACTTTAACAAGTGGTATCACTATTTTTTAAAATCTCATAAACTAATTTATCAATTTCAGCTACTAAAACACCAATTACAGACAGTAATGCACTTCCAGTGACTCATCCAAACTACAATAACCTACAATGAGAGTCAGCAAGACTTTTGGCATAGTAATAAATAAACATATTGTCACCCTTTATTAAAATTTGGAGACTAGAGACAGGGGAAGTCGTACCTTTACAACTATTCACACCATCACCCTTGAACCCTGGAGGGCACTTGCATCCATCGTCATGGTCCTGTCAACATGAGAATAAAATTCAAATTGAGTGATTGAGCACTAATGTATAGTAAGAAATCAAACTGATATATTAGCTTTTTCAGAGGGAAAAAAAAAAAAAAAAAAATTAAAACATTTTATTGCTTGCGTTTTACACCAGTAAAAAACCAAACTTACAACACAAGCTGAGAAAGTCTGCCCAAGTCGAGTTTCATGCCAGCAACCTCCATGGTTTATCTTGCATTTACCAGGTCCATTTGCTGACAGAGTTGAAATAGTCAACTTATTAGAAATTAAAAAATGTTATGCAAATCTATTTCACATGATAAATTCTTGGCATCAAAAAATGACAAATAAATGCCAAACTGATATAGAGCGGCGGCCATCTGAAGCCGTGCCTATGGAGAAAAGCGAAAGAGGGGAGTAGTTGTTACTGAACAATCAAGATTACACATAACCATTGAAGCATTTGCCTATAAATTTCAATAATACATATAAACATGTTTAGCACTAACTACCCAGAATTTTTCAAATAATTGTTCTTAAGAAAATAGAAAATCAACATATATCATATAGGCATTAAACAGAAGAGTGACGAGAAGTAAAAGTGTAACAGGTCACTTTTGTTGTGACACGTCACGGCTACCATGTTTTCCTGAAGGAATATGCACTGTAAGTCGGTCAATCTAATGAATGAGCATGTGATACCAAGTGTTGTTTGCAAACGAGTTACTCCGCATTAGTTAACTACTTAGTAATCATTTATAAAACACAATCCATTTCCCATTATGCATCTCAACAAGTATCATAGGAAAAATGAGACTTGTTAAGTGAAGGCTAAGAAAAAAAAAAAGGTCAAGGAGAAGAACACCAACACACCCCCAGGCCCCAGACAGCGAAAATACTGCAGTAAGAAACAAACCATTAACTTTTAACCCACAATTAATGATGGATGCTTAATTTTTTACTGTGGTGGCCAGCCCAGGACATGCAAGTATAGTATTTTTTGTTGTATCTTGTTTAATTACATTGAAAGCTGAAACTAGGTAAGAAGTAAACATTTTCTTTCATGGACGAAAAGAGGGTGGTTTTCGCATGGAAGAAATCAATGAACATGGACACTGCAGCAGGACACATTTTCCCCTGATACAATCTATTTGAATGACATGATAGATAGATAAGTGTTTAGCAGCGGACATAGAGACCTATAACGATAAACAGATACATTCCAAGCAAAATGACAGGAACTCATCATACATATAAACCCATAAAGTTTAGCAAACATAAATTATCATCATGAACCTACAAATATGCGGTGTAGAATAAAAGCCTTACGTTTGCATAAACTGTAGCCATCTCCTTGAAACTGCACACCATTTGCGAGAGGGCATTCACATACTCTTCCACGAAATGTATCCTAGAAGAAAGACAAACTCAACCATTAAATCAAGTACATTGGGGAAATAAGGGACGAAAAACAGAAAAAAAATATCTGTACCTTGCATGCAGTAACATTKGCTGCCTTGTCTTGCCAACAACCACCATTGTTATCCAAGCACTCATTTGTTTGAATTTCTGTCATGAATCATGAAGCGTATCAATATATAACATACAGCTACTAACTATATAATAAAATTTGCCGCCTAGGATCATGATCTCAGAACTTTACCATCAGTCAAGCAAACAGCAGGTTCAGTGGTTTCTTCAAAGCCAGAACAGATGGCCTTCAGYACAGCTCCTTTCTCCAACTTGCCTGTGAACATCTTGTTAAGAATGGCAGCACTATTGAACATTCTTTAAAATACAATACCATATTACCCCAATGTCTCAGAGGCTCCGCATATTGCAGGGGAAGGGGGTCAGATGTACACACAGACACACTCCAACACTCTTACCCGCCCTGTAGCACTAGGGAGATGAAGAGGTTGTTTCCGGTGACCCATAGTGAAAATCACATAGTGAATCAAATTGAATGATTGTTCGTTCACAAATAAAATAAATGCAGCGAGTTTAATGAGCCATTTTGCTTTATTCCATCAAAGTCCAATATGGAAACACAGAACATTATTTACATATGTAACTTTCAAAGTTGCGAATAAATACCTCGGTATTGACGATTATTAACCACGAGTGTTGGCAGTATGGTTACATCACCCCTAGATCCTTTTCCAATCTAAAACAAATTTCAAACCATGAGTGGCATAACTTAATAGATATGTTGTAATTTGTAAACAAGAGATGGTAAAAAAAAATCTAGTTAACAAAATCTAAATAAAAATAAAAAAAGTGTCCTAGTTCTTACCTGTGCCTCCTGCTCCTCCTTCAAAACAGGATTGTCTTCATCAGCGTCTGGGTCACCCATGCACTTCTCTATCTTCTTCATGTCAAGTCCTGCAGTTAAAAGCATTTACGTTGAGCATTCGTACAATAACGACCTAACAGAGGCCACTGGCATGTACTCCTCCCCTCCCATTAATATTGTCATTAGTCAATATTCAAATGACGTCGACTTCGACCAGCATTTATTCACAACATACTATAGTTTCAAAATCTTTCAAGTAATAGTAATATGGTATAGATGTATCTGCACATGATACATTTTACATTAAATTTGTACTCATATATGAAGAAATTGATGATGAAAGTTGACATCAACTGATCAACTGATGAAAGTCATATGGCAACAATAAATTTGCGATGGAGGTAGTAATGCTTACCCAATGATTTGATTACTCCCTCAGCACACTCCTTATTGTATTTCTTCTCCTTCATGGGACATCTGATCTGAAAATCAGTCACGTAATCCCACCAAACCCAGGGCTTATTTGTCTCATTCGCTACTTTATAGACGCAAAGCTGCCTTAAATTCTCAACTACCACATCTTTACCCTCATAACCTTTGCTGAAATCTTGCTCCGGATCAGGAGCACAGTACCTCCCATGATTGATGCATTGGGACTTGCACTGCTTGCTTATTGTGAATGCCTGAGGGCAGTACCATGTAATATAATGAGGTGTGAATTGGGTATAACCTCCTTTCTCAAGTATCTGACCCGCACCTTTAAATTCCTTCATAAATCCCATCAACATTTCACATTTCACACCACATTCATCATTGCTAGTTGTCCATAGCTCATATTCTACACGATCATCAGGGTGCGGGACAGCTTCTCTCCAATCGAGATTCACATTGACCATGTCCCCATTGTTAATTGACTTTTTCAGTGTTTCGCCAAAACTCTTTTCAATAAGGGCAGAGGGTATAGTTATGTTCTCGATGTATTTAGCAGATGTACTATCTTCTTCAGGTGTGTCCATGGTAATCAAAGCTTCATCAACATCATCTGCAACAAGGACAGCAGCAGCACCTGCTTGCTGGGCATTCCATACCTTCAATGCAAAAAAGCAATCTGGGAATACACAAAAGTAATTTACTAATAGTCGTCCAGGAGTAATGGAAGCCCACAAGGTCAAAAAATTGATAATATAATTACCAACAATACCCATACCAGAACCAATTGAATAGAATGGTAGAGGTTTTTTTTTTTCACTAATATCCTCAATTCTCGATTGTTGACTCAAGAAGCATACATAATAATACAAAATTTAGCCAACTAGTAAAGTGACAGGCTCAAGTTCAACTTGCAAGAAATTGGCAAATATCAAAGACTACAAGCACATAAGTACTCTGTAGTCCACACATGACAAGCTACAACATTCAGCAAAAGCAAAAGATGAGTAGGAGCTTTAATAATCAGGTCAGTAGCAGTGAAGTGACTTCAACAAAGTGATTTTACAAGCTCAGATAACGCAAGCAATAAATAAATCCCCGGAATCAATAATAGAACCGCTTCTACAGTCCAAAAATCCAAAGAAGAAAAACAAATTGAATACACTGAATGCGTAGAACGAGAGAATTGATGTAACAAGTTATAAAATTTACATGCTTAATCAGAAAGCAACTCTAAAAAGCACATCTAGCTGCTAAGTGCTAACTGTTGGAATTGTGCCCTAAACCCAATCGTTATGTAATTAATTGCTACCGGCTTGATGCAACAAGTCTCTAAAGGATCGCAATTTGTTTTTCTGATTTCTGCTGCCTATAGCGACCCGACCCCATGACTACATAAAATATGTAAAATGAAGCAGTAAAAGAAAGAATAGAACAGGTAAGAGAGGAAATAAGTAATAAAAAATAAATAAAAGAAAAAAAAAAAAAAACAAACAAACAAACCTCCGCGATCAAGCAAGACAAAGGTGGGCAAAGCTCCAGGCTTATTCTTGAAAGATATGTCGAAATCCGAAAACTTTTTACAGCCTTTCCTGTTATCTTTAGGATAAACAACAGTACCAGCCAAGGTACCACCATATTGTGGTATACCAAAATTACCAATGGCAGTATCATAATTACCCTTAATACTTTCAGGTGAAGTTAACCTCAAACTGTTCTTCTCCACCACAAATCTGGATTCAATTGAAGTAACCCATGTTAGAATAACTAATCCTATCACTGTTAGCACCTCAATTGAATAAGACATGCTTTCTTTTTCAGGGAAACAAAAAGAATTTGGGTGTTGTGTTTTGTTGAATTGAATGAATTTTGTAGCTGAAACAATATTGATCAGGGGAGTTTTATTTTCACTTTTATTTTAAGTATGTCTTTTTTCCAAAGGAAAGGAAAGAGACCTTGTGGTTGTGAGAGTAGGAAACTGTAGGATCTATGACTCGTGTTTACTGTTGTCTAATAATACTTGTTGGACTCCAAATCCAAACTTGACTTCATTTCGTATAACTACTACTCTTTCGTGGTGCGCTTTAATTGGCGTATCACTATTTTATGACGTGCAACGTTAGTTGCTCATTTTATCAACAAACTAGTTTTGTTACCCTTACAATGCACGGGATAGTTCTATGTTTTCTTAAGATTTTAACGTTTATTTTTATCCATAAAAATGAATGTCAATGTTTGAATATAAATGTTGCACAAATTACGATATATAATATAAGACAATTACTTATTTTTTAAAAAATATAAATAGTTTGAATTACGAAGACATATCTTTTTTTTTGTCAATTACGAAAACATATATAGATGAACAAAATAGTTATCCAAAATTTACACCGGAAACTTTCCAACCCATTGACATAAAATATGTGCCCATT
>VHZZ01001865.1:51973-67787 GCA_009801015.1 Silene noctiflora | reverse complement strand
AATAACATACAAATATTAAGCTTTACAATCTTTTTTTCATTAACAAAGTGTTTTTATCTTTTATTTTATTTGAAAAGATATTTTAATCATATGTAAACAAAATTAGACATAGGATGCAAAATTATAACTAAGTTAATTACCCCATTGCAACGCACGGGTGTCTTCTTTAGTAGGACAGACTGCATTGAGGATGAAGCTGCTAAAACCAGATTTTGGCATGACAATAGTAAATTCCCCTTTATTTCTGCCGGAATTTTATTTCAAGTTTAACAACGTTGAACTAAATCTATCAAAAATTTTGACCAACTGGTTACTTACTCGGTTACTCCGTGTATGGTAGTCAATCATTTGCAATTCTAACAATAATAAATCAAAAATGTCTTTATATACGTTAAAACTAACAATAGTTACCAAAATTCTTGCACAAATTCTAAAATAAGACGGCTTTACACGGTAAATGGTCTATTTTTATAAAAAGTTTTTTCATTAATGCTAATTCTCTTTTTTCAATAATAAGACCGTCTTACAATATGCAAAGAATTATTGAAATTCCTAATATTACGAGTTTATGACTAATGAAACCAAAATCAAGTACTAGCATTGATGCATTAATTTCTACAAAGGAATTGGACAGCATGTTACCCGTGTAAAGGAGCCATTTACTTTTTTATTTAAATTTTCAAAACATGAACAACCAACATTCAATACCTTTGCTTTTGCTCAAAATTATAATCTCCATTCATCAAAATTCAAAACTACCAAAAATGAACTTGTAGTTTCTTACCAAGATGAAACATTAAGTTTCCGTTCTTTTGGACAAAGACTTTTCAAACGAAACTAAACTACCTAAATTGAGCTGCACGGAATAAACAAAACAAATTAATTTAACTGAACTTAGCTTGGCTTGTGTAAAACCTTTTAATATAACTAATCAAATCACACACGGTTTCATAACCAAAAGCTTAGACTGATACTTGCAATCCCGAACAACATGTTTAAAACCAAACTTGATATAAAACCCGTCTTACACAACCTTTGTACCGACACCAAATTACAATCATCTCTTCTCCCCCTTAGCAAAAGAAACACAAATAATAAAAATTAGCTATTACTTCTAGCACAATGAGAAATGGCGGAACAACTACGAGTATAAGGATTAGCAGCTCCACTCGGTTGACAATTATAGTAAGACGCCCCACGCTTTGAACACGGTACTCTATTCTTGTTCAGTGCACCATAGCTTATATACTGCGTCTGCGCTAATATGCGCCGGTGCGTATCCGACTCCGTGTCAAACTCTTCTCCGGCATCCAAACACTCCCCAACCGTCCCGCGGCAACCCGACCTGAATAAACCGGTGTCGACCTCCAATTGTATGCCGGACTCGACGGTGGAGATTATTGCTAGGATTGTTATTGTTAATGCTATGGCTAGGATTTGAAGGGAATTTGATCTTGTTTCCGCCATTAATATGGAGGGATGAAAATGCAGAAGTTTCTCTCTCTAGAATTTGGTTGGTTGGTTTCTTTTTCTAGTGAGCGTTGGGTGTTCAATTTTTAGGTAGGAGGGTCGGGAACAGCTAGTTATTTATGTAGGAAGATGTTTGGGGAGTTGGGCCTGGCTTTTGGGTTATTTTTGGAACCATTAATTATTTGTTGACTTTTAATTGAAATACACATGATAAAAAATTAAATAAATGGATAGATAAATGATCATATGGGTACTGTGTTTTTGAAAAAAAAAAAAAAAAAAAAATTAATGGGAGATTATTAAGTGTGTTTTTAAAAAAAAAAAAAAAAAATTAATGAGATATTATTATTTTATTTTTTTCTAGTCTAACCAAGCACACACTTAGTCCCAATATAATCAAGGGGAGGAAAAAATCTAACCTAAAACCTAATGTCCAGGACACCTCCGTCTTAGCCACTAAATAAAGACAACCTAGATATAGATTGGGATGATTGAAAATGTTGTGGAAGATTGGATATACGAACAACTGGTAGGAAGGGAGGTTAGGACTTCGGAGGATTTGATGGTTTAATTTATTATTATTATTATTATTATTATTATTATTATTATTATTGTTATTATTATTATGGGGTAATTGATTGATTGGATTTGTAATTTATGTAATGTTTTTTTTTTCCTCAATTCAAAATACGGGCGTAATATGGAAAGCACAGACATTTTTATCATTTAGTGTATCCGTGTTAGACATCAACATTGGTATGACATTGTTACATGTATGATGTAAAGATACTCTGTATGTTCGGATAAAAAAAGAATGTTTTAGTATGTCAACGTTTAGTTAGAAATTTAGCATCTGACAAACAAAATAACTGCATTTTGATGAAATTATGAATAATAATAGTGAGAAATATAAATTGTATTGGTAAAGACCATAGAGCAATATCACATAAACAATATCAAAGTAATTTCCATAATTTAATTTGATTATATGAAATTCGTATAAGGATGACAAACAATATTTCTTTTTAAAAAAAAAAAAAAATTAAAAACTTATCCCCTACTGCAACGAGAAATGGCAGTGCACCCACGACTATAGGGATTAGCTCGTGCACCAGGCTTACAATTGTAGTAGGATGCACCACGTTTCGAGCATGGCACTCTATTCTTGTTCAATGCACCATAACTTACATACTTTGTTTGCGTCGCTAAAATGCGACGATTAGTCTCTGAGTCGAGCCCAAACTCGAGCTCATCCAACTCGTCCCCTATTAGGCACTCTGTCGTGGACCCATTGCACTTGGGTCGAGTTAAGACGAGTGAACCTACCGAGCTGTTCACGTCATTTGCGTGAACGTCTATGAAACCTATAGTACACAAACAAACGGCTATGATTACGACAATGGCGGCCTTTAGCTTGGCCATATTCAAGAAAATTGTATATATCAGATTAGCGTGTTATTGTGAGATTTAATTTTTCGATTTTTGTAGAGGCTGGAGCCTGGAAACAATGTTTTGGATGATTTTTCGGATTTTTGCAGGATGAATGTAGAGAATTGGATGTTTTATGAGATAATAGTTAGAGAAATGGAGATATGCAATTTGTATATATTTAGGAAGTTTATAGTTTATACAATGGATGCGATGCAGGCAGTTGATGGTGAAAAATTGGGTGTCTCGACACTCATGCATGCATGTTTTCAAGTAATGCTTGACCACTAACTTTGCTTAGCTAGCTAAGCAACGACTCAACTCGTGAAAATTAGAATTAAAACATGAATTTTCTAATGACTAATTTCCCTTAACAAAACGTTTTTGCTTGTGACGGACACTATTCGTCACAAATTAAAGACAGATAGTGTCTCTCTTACAATAAGGCAAGTGGAAAGCAAGTAAGGAAGAAATGGAGCACCCCATAGATAGTGTGAGAGGGGTACTATCCGTTTTCAGCTTATGACGGATCGTACCCGTCTTTAATGAGAATTCGTGTTTCCCTAAATACGATATTTTGGAAATTATTTTACATACAGAGGAAAAGGAAAGTTTATACTCGTAATAACTTAAAAGGGTGAATAATATACTTCTGGTAGTTTTTAGATATATCCAACAACTTATAATAGCTGATTGTAAATTTATTTAATTCTTATATATCATTGAGCATTTTTTTATTATTTTTATAGTATTTTTTATCTTTCATGTTATTCCCTCTATGTTAGTGAATAGTTTACGCTTACTTTATTTTGTTAAGAGAAAATAAAGTAAGTGTAAATTATTAACTGGAAGTGGGACGGAGGGAGTATTATATATTCCCCCTATTTATTTTTATATATCATTCTCACTTTTTGAAAAGTTATAAAAAAATTGAGTATATAAAAATACTCCAGTGATTTTTCATCCCCTCTGTTCTTTTCGGCTGAAACGAGTTGAATTGAATTAATTGGAGTTGAACTGAATTAAACTAAATAAAATAGAGCCGAGCTGAAGTAAAAGTTAATTTTGTGAAGAAATGAGCTAAGTTAAGCAGAACCGACTGAAGTTGAAATCGAGCTAAACTTAATTTAAATGAGCTAAAATTAAGTTGGAAAAAAACCGGAGCTAAATAGATGAAGCAAATGAAGGAAGGCGGTTAGGGCCAGAACTGGCATGGGAACTCTCACAGGTCACAGGGGACCGAACCTATAAATACGTGTGGGCCACCTCAACGACATCAGCCTTCAGCCCTTCAAAGCTGTTTGCGCGTTCAAAACCCATCTGCCAATCTGCTCCACCTCTTTTCATCTTTTTCCGTTAGCTGCCTTTATTTCATTTTGCCTCTCATTTTAAGATTAAGTACAATACATATTGCTCGTACTTTATCTATTTTATTTGATCCTCTTTACATTTTCCAAAATTATCCTTGCATATCTTAAAAAACATATACAATTAAATGAAACAAAATTAACAAAACTATCAAACCTTGTTATGTTTTCGCTACCAAATCATATGATTATGTCTTAAAATATTACAATTCTTATATGACTTCTTATTATATGCCCTTAAAAGCACATGTTAAAAAAGCCTTAAATCTCATATTTCAGTTATACCATGACATGACATGTTTTTGAAAATGGTAGGGGTGACAAGTGAGGGGATCAAATGTACACAATGTTCCATTTGTTAGCAGCTAGAAGACGGTATTTTCGAGTGACCAATAGTTAATACTCTGTATTATTGACCGCAAAAATGTAGAAGTGGCAAACGGGTCAATCAAATAAGTTATACTTCACAGTAGTTATGGAATACTCACACATATATCGTAAAAATGTTACCCCCTTGGCCTCCAAATAAAAACAGACCTTAAAAACAAATACGTAAACTACCAGCTGAGAAAGTAATTAAACAAGGTATGTGAACAAAGTAGTAGTTGGAATATATTCTACCAACCAATCAATAGCTGTTGCAGATATCGCATCAAATATCATAATTCAATGTCTTAACATCTCAACTCATAAATTGATAACAAAAGAACACGCTCTTAAACAGCTCGGATGGTTGTTAGCTATCACTATTTCCTAACCTAAATCAAAATGCATAAATTAATGGCCAGGAAGTGACTATGGTCAATTACTTGGTGGGATGTAAGCTTTCTCCAAAGATGCTTCCGAATCGGAATTAATAAAGAAAATTGTAGGAACTAAACAGGATTAGGTATGCAACAACACTCAAGGATGTCCAACCTTAATGATTGCCATATACTTCTCTTATAAATGTATAATACTAGCCGTCTGGTTCTTTGGACAGTGCTGCAGTATGATTATATTCATTTGACTACTAAATCGACAACTCGATAAATAAACAAATTTCAGGAAAAAAGAATACCGAGTATTAACTTCAAAGAAATTAAAAAAAAAAAAAAAAAAAAAAAGTAAAGCAAATCAATCATGAGGTTAGACTGTTAGGTAACCTGGCCATTGGGGGTTTCTGCCTGCCTGAACGAGAGTTTTTTTATATGCTTTTTTAACATTAACAACCTACAACCACTACTTCTGGTATGCACGGAATAAAACCTCGAACAAAGGTGCTAAAATCCCGAACATACACGGTTACACCAATTTAAGTATTTAACCACTTTTTTTTTACTATGATGCAGTCTGACAAAATCTGACTCAGCAAGGCACATCTCAAGCTAAAAGCTAGCGCAAGGGATTGAAATTGAGTCTATAGTTCTATACGCATGAGTCCTTAAGAATTCACAATGACATTACCTCTCCATACGCGCAGCAGTTAGATGAGCTGAGTGTAAGTACTACCTACATTTAGCACGAATGGTGCAGCCCTCTTGGTTGCACTAGTCTACTATAGATGGGTATGCTTTTCCAAAAGGAGCATGGTAATAGTAGAATTAAACATTTGTTCTTCACAGACCTGCACACAGACAAGAGAGATATTAGTCCAAGTGACGGCAACAAAATTCAAACAGGTGTATTCCCAGGAAAGAATTCAAAAAAGGTGACGCTGATGACATGTCATGTGTAACGCAAGAGCTATTATTCCTCCCTTATTTCCTGTCTTCACCACTAGCACCATTTCACTCAATTTTCTGTTAGTGAGAGCTACATTACCGGGTAAGAATTAGTGAAGAAAACAGGAAGAGACGGGTTCGGTGGCTTAATATCTCTACAGAACTCAAAATAATTACAACAATTCTAGGTGAGCAGATGTGAGAATGACGCCATGAACCTGGGGCAATACACGACGACTGTTCTTCGAACAAACGGAATAATTGCAGTTACGTAGTTAAGTTACATATTACATGGCATCACTTGGCTTATTATTTCTAGGACAAAACGCAAAAGGAGTGATATATCTGAAACTTTTAATCGCAATCATTAACTTGGTTTCCTTGCTGTAAGCCTGTAACCTTATATAAACCTAGACCCAAAAGAGCTTCTGAGGGACTTTACGATTTCCTGATCAGATGATGTACATAGGTGCCTCTGTATGTAGATGATCCCAATTTCTAGGGACCAAGATTCATTTTTGCCAGGCTTTATGCTCACTTAAGTGTCATACAACAGTGGACATTGAGGTAACAAACAATAGTGAACATTGGAGTAAAAACACAATAATGAAAATTGAGCTCATAGAGGGATAGTTGTTACTTGTTAGCTAATAGCTGTCCGCCTAGGCGCCTATCACTTCTCCCTCCTATCATGTTATAACTCACAAGTGACAACATGATAAGATAAATGTTCTGGTGTATAGTTCTTACTAAAGCTTAATCGCCTGCTCTAGATTACTGAGGTTAACTGCATTTCAAGATAGATGAGGGTTGCCTAGAGCATATCTTGGAAAAATTTAAGCATATAATCACCTACAGATACAGCAGACTACTATGCACAATGAACTTGGATCTATTAACAGCAGTCTAGAATTCTAGATCTACAAGATGCAAACCAAGTGAAAGTAACATTTAGCTTACAAATTAGTTGTAAAATTTAAATTCAGGATTCAATACTAGAAAACGTAGCAATTGTGGAGCTTATGGATAATGTAAGGTCAATAAGCATGGTTCTTTTGTACAGCGACAACTCCAACATGATCATAGATATTTAAGGCAAGCAAATAGCAAGAGCGCTGACTTACGACAGGCAAGCAGATCATTGATAACTCATTGCTATTCACAATATGGCGGGGTAGACTGTACACACAATTCATCCTCCTCTCCGTCATCATCGTCCTCATCTGCTTCTACCCAATTACTAGGATGATGTTGAGATGAGCCTTGACCTTTCTGTTGAAACCCTGTGTGCAAGCCAACCCAATTCAGTGTGTTGTAAATTATATTCCGATATGAATGGAAAATTATGCTTTACAAGTTTACAACTGACCTTGATGTTCCACTGGCTGATCAATATCCATGTCACGGAAGCTAAAGTGCCAGTTAAGAAAAGTGATCAAACCCATTGGATTATGTAGGAAAGTTATGATCTCTAACAAGAATCATGCGATACTCACAAGTCATTTTGCATGTCTTATATAGCAGGTATACATTAAAAAACCTTGCTCTATTTCAAAATGGCATTTCCAGTTTCAGCAATATATTTGGATATCTCACCAGTACCAAGATTATCCAATGACGCATCCAGCTACTTCAAGATCTAACACAAAGCTACTTTCAGCAAACTGTCTTACTTTGTTGGTTGGTAAATACAGTAAGTAAAACAGATGTTTTACATTGACTACTCAGACAACTTTTTCCTATGGATTTCGAATTAAGTGTCAGTGTGTCACTGAAAGTTTACCACCAAGCCTTCAACAAGTGTTCATGCCTCAACGGGTGGCTAAGTAACAACCATAAAATAAAAATAAATATAAAAAATAAAGCTTTCTAGTAAGGTAGTTAATTCGGTAAAAAGGAAAAAGGACCCCAATACCATAATCATGCTCATTTTCACTACAGAGAAACCTGTAGTTATTAAACCACAATTCCATGAATTAAGGGAACAAGTAATCACAGAAATTACCATGGAGTTATGTACTACTTCATCCACACGTTTCCATTCTCTACATTGGCTAAAGTCAATGCACGAGTCCTTCTAATGACTCGTATACAAGAAACTAGAGTATAGCCATATAGATCATATGAATCAAATGATTGAGCTGGTAACTTAACTTCTGCTGTTGTATCATTTAAGCGTTTCATGATGTAGTGCAGGATACTAAGATGCCTGTGAAGGGTTTACTCCATAACAAAATCAAGAAGAGTTTGATGCAACCATGCGAATAATGTGTATCTCAAAAAGTGTGTTTCTAGCTTTGCGCAGTCCTATGTTACTCCGATACTTCACTTAGTTGTCATATCCCGTATCCGATACGTATCTTGTTGGATACGATACGACACTTCGATACTTAATTTTAGACCAAAATATTGAAAATTAGACACAAAATAGCCGTATCTGATACTCCAATACGTATCATGTCCGATACTTGCACACGTGTCAGAGTAACATAGGCGCAGTCTATGTATAAGCATGACATGCTGATAAGAGGATTCCAGAAACCAAAGATGGACCAAGCCAAGCAGTTGGATTCCCAATGTAAGAGGAAGGGAAAACAAAAACAGGGATGGGGACACTGTTGGATACGAATTGGGATCAGCAGCAATATTTTCTCCACTAGGTCCTGCCTTTGATATCTGCATGCCCCTGAAATTTTGGAGTTCCCTTTGCTCATCAACAGTGGAATTCAATTCACCTTGATTCAACCTACTACGACTACCACCACCAGTTTTACCAGCACTTCCTGTTGTTTCAGGCAAGTCACAGTCAATAATAACACATATATAAAAACTTCATTTGGAAAGTGACAAGTCATTTACCTGAGAGGTCAGACCAAATCTTAGTATGCTGAGATGGATGTGGAGTGGCATGCGCCCTCCATCTCTCTTCCTGTGCGTCAGGTTCTGTCTCATTGTTGGCCTTTCTGTTCAATGCACCATCTGACGCTGCAGCCCCTGTTTGATTTCCTTCGTGTAATTGAGATGTGAGCATTGTTGCAAGAACAAGTTTAGCATCAAAGTTTGATGTAGAACCATCATCGTGTAGACCAAATCTGGGTGTCATTAGTATTGGCCTGTTTCAAAACCAAAATTTCACTTTTCAAGAGCACTCCCTGTAAGGGCTAATACTCTTACATAATAGTAGTATAATACACTCTTGGACAGAAGATTCCGGGGAATAACTTTCGTAAAATATTAGCATCTTAAAAGAAAGGTACTCCATAATTGTTTCGAAGGTCAATGATGAACAAAAGTTCCATACAAATTACAAATTATGAAACCATGATGAAACGGAAACTTGAATATGTGTCATCCTCAGGAACCTACTCACAGCTTGTACAAAAATAACAAACTCTTAACAGATTGGGAAGCTTACTCGCCAGCCTTCTCAAAAAACAAATGCATGTCAACTTCACAGGCCTCACAGAAGGACAGAAATGCCTGAAATTATATATCAAGGACAAACAATGAATGCTTCAAATAAGTAAAGTGACATGATCAATATTAAATAAACCACTAACCTACACAAAATTAAAGAGCGGAAAGGATAAGAGTGCAGAAAAAAACTAGGTAGCGTGAGACTCTGAGGCCACTAACCTACACAAGGTTAGTGAAAGCAACCCACAGGCATACGAATTACAATATTTACAAGTGAGTGATGTCGTGACGGTTAAGTGGTACTTAACAGTAATAATGTCATTAAAGCAGAAATAAATAAATAAAAGGTATCGAAGAGATTCATCAAATAGTGACGTCTGATGTACCTTCAACTCCTTAACGCCAAATGTAACATCAACAGGGTTTCCGGCATGAGCATACTGGAGAAACTCTTCCACTGGATCTATCCACAACTGAGTGTGTAATGACGCTCCATTATCTGAAACATGGTGTGTCATCATCACAAACACACAAGAATCCAGGTAACCACAGATCAACACTCAAAATTACAAATTCCAAAAGTCTACCATTTGTTGGGTCAATGTAGCTTCTAAGTTCAACAGCCTTCCCTCCAATTTCACTCTCCGCCTCTGACGGCACAGAAGACGGTTCTGTAGCGATGATAGTGATCTCATGAAGCGATGATTGAAAATTGGAAAGTAGTCTGTTGAGATCACGAGGTTTAATGACAAAGTTGCTCTTAAATCTCTCCTTCTCGAGTGACAAGTGTTGTATATCAGGTTCAACATTACAGTTAATCCAATAGGTTTTCCTCATACCTATACAATGTTAAAACACCCAAAAGATAAACAACCAAATGACAATCATTGCAACCAAAACTCAACAAAAAGCATCACGTCACGAGTGCAAAACACGAGGTTTCATTACCATTAACACAATCTAGCGTCCACTTTACTTTAGCAGCATCAACGTCAAGTAGATGCACGCGCAAATGATCAATGCTTGAAAGAGGAGTCCTTAGAACAGCACAAACAGCCTACTCAAACAGAACAACCCTAGAAATTAACAATCATAACCAAATAACTTGATCGTCAAACTGATTTAACCTCAATGGCTATGTAATACGTAACAACACATAAGTACCTTCAAGAGGATGCTGAACTGGACTTGTGCGCCGGAAACAGTATACACGTCGAAGAAATCAGATATGAACGAGATTGATTGGTAAGCAGACCGTGATGAATTCAGAGTGCAGAAAGCAAGCTGTACCATTATAGATGAATAAACAATCAACCATCAATAAATAATGGAATTTTTCCTCCAAAAATTGCTTTTGTCAAAGTACAAACGCTACAATCTAGAATTTCATTTGTGATATGAATATTTTATCAGTATAAACTGAAAAAATCAACTCAATTTGTGATACTTATACTTGCATTCCATAATGCATTTAGATCGAAAATCACCAGAATTTGCATATCAGTAGATAATGCATTGTTCCTCCAAAAACTGTTTTTCATCAAAGTACCTTAATTTGAAGAGGCGCTAAGAAATGGCATAACTAAGATCAGGAAGAAAAAGATACGGAAAAAGCGTATTAGTGAGCCTCGTTAGGTAAGCCTTCTCTACAAGGCACGCCTGAAATGTACCGAAACATTTTGGCTAATGCCTCACTCAAGGCGTCTTAGGTGCACTCGAGGCACGCTTTTTTAACTAATCAAAGTACAAATAGTTACATATAGAATTCCATTTGTCATAATCAAAATTTAAGCAGTATGAACACAGAGATTAATGTAATCTGTGATACATAAACTTATATACTCCGTAACGCATTTTGATCCGGAAAATCACCAGAACTTCAATATCAATAGATAATGCAATTTTCCTCCAAAAACTGTTTTTCGAAGTGTAAACACTTCAATCTAGGGTTTATTTTTTGTATTCAAAATTTAAGCAGTAAGAACTAATAAATTCATCACAATTCCATAATCAATTAGGTCGCAAAATCACTGAAACGTCTATATCATTTTTCAACAGATGAAGATAAACCCTAGAACAACACATATAATTAACTAATTAAGCAATGTAATTGAATAAAAAAGTAAAGAAATCAATCGAAAAGAGGGGGAAAACCTGAGAAGAAGAAGCTTGAATAGCGAGTTCGTTGCCGAGTTTAGCAAGGCAATTAATGGCGCGCGCGAAGGTTTTGAGTGAATTTCCGCTCACACTCACCTCCATTGTTTCTCTCTCTTACTTCACGAAGTAGCTTAATGGCGGGAAAACTAATTGGGCTTTCACAAATGGGTAAGTAGGACAGTAGGAGTCGGGAGGGGTGATAAATTATAATGAGACATAGACACATCCGACTGGGCTGAGCAAAAAATCCGAGTATCCAAACCGATTCGATATTTGATCCGAACTCGATCCGATTTTTTGGATATTTGATCTGAAAGTTAAGTTTGGATTGGATATTCGATCCGAATTTTTTTTTTTTTTTGTTTGGATATGGATATTAGAATTAAAATATTTGGATATCCGATCCAATCCGAAACTTTAGTTTTCTAGTATAATTTCGAGAAAATACAATTTTATCTAATACAACAACTAAATCAAATTTTAAAATTTAAGAGAAATATGCAAGTGGTACTTCAATTTTATGTCGAGACCATTGGAGTAAGAATACTAAAGAAAATCATTATATAAGATGATGAATATGATCGTGTTTCAAACTTAATTTTAAAATAAATTCTAAAATATGGATATCCGATGGATATTCACATCCGATCCGATTATTTTGGATATCCGAACATTGGATATCCAAAATATTTGGATATGGATATGGATATCTAACTTCAACTAGAATTTTGGATCAGATATTTGATCTGTGCTCTGCCCTACACAAGAGTCAGGACGTGAGTAGCTCGAACTCGGTTAGGTGAAAGTTCAGTGAAGTCATTGCTCGTATAAGCTTTACTCGAAAATATAACAAGTCAAGTCCAATTAACTTTGTCTCCATTTGAAAAGCTTCAAGAAAAATATATATATGGAGTATTATCACGATTATATATGTCCATCCTTATCAAATGTTCTCATTAATTTGCGGATTTTGTATATAACATTCAAATCCTAAGTTGAAAAATAACGAAGATAAAAATTAAAATTTGATAATTATAGATATGTTTGAGGTCATTTTTTTCGAAGCTCGGTGTTCTTGAGATCGCCTCCATTCAACTCAGGCTCGACTCGAGTTGGAATTATAAATGTTTGTTTTATTTTGATAAATTGAATGGAGGGTCTGAGGGAGATTAGGCACCGACATACTTATATAAAACTGTCATGGTTATTAATATTAAGGTGTCAAGAAAAAATAGAGTAAAATTAGTCCAATCACAACAAAAAAAAATACTTAAAAAAAATAAATAACATTTTATTTTGATAACTTAATATTAATATTGTTGATTTGCATATTTAAATATGTGTGTTCTTATCATATTAAAAAAATTTTAGTAGCAAAAATTGATAATATTAACCATTTTCGGAAGTTTGGATTATGACTAGTCAGTGCTACCCTTTTCTACTAGCTAAATAGGTTCTCCCGATAAAAAAATGTGCTGATGTTCTATTATAAAACAATCAGATAAGAAAGTTATTGTTAGTTATTGTTGGGCTATTTAGCTTTTCTTCTTTTAAGCTCATTCTCCGATGTACGTTATCACAAGTTATTCTCGATTTGTTCTTCCTTTTTATGTTATGACTTATTGGAAGAAGGAGATTTGGTTAGGCGGGATAGTGGAGAATGAGTGGGCGCAGCAAAGGTGGTGGAGTTGTTGGTGTGAGTGGTGAGTTGGTGACTACGATGGTGTAAGCGAATCTTGACGACGACGGGAAGTGGTAAACAGTTTTATATATAAAGACTAAGGTCTTGTTTTTTTGGACTTAATTTCAACTCATTCGAGTCTAGTTCAGCTTCATTTAGTTCAGTTGACTTATTTTTTCACAAATTAACTCTTAATTCAGTTTAGTTCAATTTAATTCAACTCCATTCAATTTAGTTGTATAGTTCAGTTGAACTCTTTTCAGTCGAAAATAACAGGGCATAAGGAGGAGAGTATTTAATTTTGCTTTCACCAACTAATTTCATTGGGCTAACTGTCACTGTTGGGCCTCAATCGCTATTCGTTGACACATTACTTTGAATCGTTGACATTGACAAATTTAATGAACTTCCCAAATTACCCATTCCTTCCCAAACATTTCAATCAAATTGTCAACAATTAAGACACATAAAAATCAGTGGCGGACCCAGAAATGTAGTGTTAGGGGGGCACTAAAATTTTTTTGACGCGAATATTTACGCGCGTCTAAGACAACATTTTATATTTTGAAGTTTTTTTCCCCTAAATTAGTTATTATATACAAGTAAAACAATGAAAAAATAATTGGTTTTATAGATATCGTCTTTTAAAAGATAATGTTTTCTCTAAAATACTTAAATTTTTAAATATATGTAAAAATAATACTCCTCTTTCGTAGAATATAATACACTTTAGTACTTAAATTAACAAAAAAATGCAAGTGGTTCAATGGTTTAGAATTTGGTAAGTTATGTAAAAGTCACGGGTTCGAATCATGTATTAAGCAATTTTTTCATATTTATTTGAAATAGCCAAAAAATTACATGGACTGGCCCAAAAAAAATTACCAAAATTTCTAAGTACCAGGAATCAAACCCCAATCTCCTAAATAAAATTTTCACACTTCTACCAACTATGCCACACTAAATTAGTGTGTACTATAGATAGGGATGGCCATCAGCACGGGCTGGCCCGGCCCGACCCGACCCGGCCCGCCCTGTTTAGCCCCCGAGCAGACAGCCCGGCCCGGCCCGGCCTCAGCCCGCCCTCCCCCTGGCCCTGGCCAGGCATAATTCCAGCCCGGCCAAGCCCGGCCTGACCCGCCCTCCCCCCTGGCCTGGCCCAGGTCTGACCAGAAGAGCCCGACCCGTCCCCTGGCCAGCCCGGCCCGATACCATCACTAACTATAGATACATGTAAATATTTATTTCTGAAACTTCATGGTGGACACTGCCCACCCGGGTCCCCCTTAGGTCCGCCCCTGATCAAAACTAACAACTACTCCCTCCGACCCAGACCAAAGGTAACAGTTACCGAAAACGGACGACCCAGACCAAAGGTAACATACTATAAAAGGAAGGGATTTTGACTATATTATCCTTGTCCCTACCACATATTTACAAATTTGCCACTCCTAGGCCCACTCACCAACCCCATCATTAACCCTCCTAAACCCATTTAATTAACCCAACTACCCACATTAAACCCTCACCCACTCACTAACCCTTCCCTCCAAAAACCCTAATCTGCCTACCTACCCCTCACCCTCATTTATCCAGATGCTTCCTCTTCTCTCTTCTCTCTTCTCTCTCAACAAAAAGAAAACCTAATCTTCATCTTCCACAACTCGCCGTCATGAAAATCATCAAAGCTCTTCATTTCAACTTCCCTAACTGCAAATCTCCATCATCGAACATCTAAAATTCTCCTCTGATTACTAATCTCACCTTCGTTAACAATTTCTTTTTTAATTTCACATCTTTTTCGAAATGAACAGTCATGGAACCGATTGTTCTTCGAGTTGTTTACAGTGCTCAGTTACCAATTTTAACCTTGGATCGTATTGTTGCGATTACTGTTCTCTTAGCGATGATAGATGTCCTCCGTATACTCCACCATCCGATTTCGTACCAGAGACATTAGATCCTCTTCCTTTGCTGCCTGATTTTGGGGAAAGTGAAGAAGTTGTGAAACCAACAACTCCTGGGTCTGAGATTTTGCCAGATCCGTCAACTCCTGGGTCTGATGCTTCATCGTTGAATGATTATGATACAGAGGTGATTACTGAGTATTACATGGGTCCACAAACTGTTGTTCCTGATTCTTTAGTAGATGAATTAGTTGATGAGGAAGAAGGTAAGGATATTCCATCAACTCCTAAAGATGAATATCCACCACTTTTTGCCGATGAGTCTCCAAGTTCCAAAAAATTCAGAAATTATGCAAGACGTTTCTTTGATAAGCGTAGAAATCATGGTAAAATTGCTAAAATATGAGGTTCAGTTTTCTCAACCTATCCATTTTTTTTGTCTCCTTTACTGTTGAGTTTTTGATTCATTTGCATGCTCGTAATGTACCTGTGTATGGGGATTTTGGGGTTGTTTGTTGTTAATTTATTGATAAATTCCTTTCATCTGTTCAAATGAATTTGCATGTTCGTATGGGGCTGAATATGGGGATTTTCAAGTAGTTGTTGTTTTTTGCCTATTCTGATGAAATTTCCATGTCCCTTTTCTGACTGTTGTTAATTTAATTTCCATGTTCCTTTTACGAC
>VHZZ01001864.1:76573-86874 GCA_009801015.1 Silene noctiflora | reverse complement strand
TTATATATATATAGTATTAGATTAGATACAGTCAAGTCAGTCGGGTTGGGTCGGGTCAAGTCGGGCAGGGTTGTACTGGGTTCGGCCAGCATATTCTTTCAGGTCAAGTCGGTTTCGGGTCCGGTAGTCATCATGTCAGGTTATTTCGGTCATTTAATGTGTCAAGTTGGGTTGGGTAATTGTTGAGTCTAATTAATTTATCGCATTATTTTAATTTTTTACCATTAAGTTTTGTTTTCGACCTTTATTTTGGTTTAGCTATTTGTTATTAAGTCAAACATATCAAGGTAAATAGCAAATCTCTCTCATTTTGATCAATGTTAAGTTTCATAATTGTCGGGTAGTCAATCTTATCGGTTCAATATTAGATTGTTTAATCATATCGAGTTGGATTTGGGTTCGGGTCACTGATCATCAAATCGTAATGGGTGTCGTGTCGTGAATGGATAGGGTCAGTTTCGGTTTGCTAAATTTATGAGTACCATCAGGCAGTTTTCCGGCAGATCGAGTCAAGTTTTGGTATATGGAGTACTCTCTCCGTCCCAGTCATTTGTTGTCCTATTCCATTTTTGAGTGTCTCAGTCAATTGTTGTCCTTTCTATTTTAGGAATGCATTTGATAACAATTTAGTCATTTACACTCAATTTGGTCCACGTGTCAGTTAGTAATTCACCCTTTTCTTATTTCCTTATGTCATAATCAAACCTCAATAAATACATATAGGCTGCTATGGGCCTATGGACACGAGTAACTTGCAGGAGTACCAAAATTGAATTAAATACATCGTCCTATATTCCTAGGAATGTGCATGCTCTGTTGTCAGCACTACCGGACTGGAGTAGAGAGCATAGTACGTAAGCTGTTACGACATCAGAACACTATGTGAAGATTGAAGTGTATGAAAAGTGAGAGCCCGAGCTCTTAAAAAATCGAGTCCGCCGACTGGGGTATGATTATTGGTAAGATTTACCAAAATTTTAAGACTCTACCACATTAACTTTTTACTAATTTTTTTTTTTTATTGTCCAGACTCATCTTAAACTCCATACATTATCAGTCAGATTCACCTTAGACTTTACTTTTCCATTTCGCTTTTTTTTTTTACAAATTTAAAAAAAAAAAAACAAAAAGAAGCGACACATGAGATCCATTTATTAGATAATTTCCTTTGAAAGTGAGGTCAAGACTCACCCAAAGTCTGATTTCTAAGACTCGATTTAAGACTTTGTAATGACTTTGGTAGATTATTTGTAGTCTTAAATGAGTCTTACCTTAAAACTTATCAAAGTCTTGTTTCAAGACTACTGATAATCTTACCATTAGGCCTTATTTTTTTAGACTTAAAAGTTAAAGTCATCCTTTTTAAGTTTAGTTTAGTTCCTATAAGTTCAGTTCAATTCTTATAAGTTTAGTTCAACTTTTATAAGTTCAGTTCAGTTCAGCTCTTATAAGTTCAGTTCAATTCTTATAAGTTCAGTTTAGACAAATTCATACAACTTATATTAACTATAAATTCATACCCGTTTTCTAATATTGACGAATTGAAAAAAAATAGTACGGTTTTCATTTAAATCAATTAAAAAAAATTAATATTAAAATTATTCTATACACGTTATTCTTTAAAAAAACGACCCCTATAATTTGTTTATGTTAAACTGCCTACTCATTAATTATTTACAAGTTCACCTATCTCATTAATATTTTTACCCTTATTTCACCTATACCACCTCATTAATTTCAACAGATTCAGGCATGTTTGAAACGGAGCTTAAGAAAGATATGTACAAGGTACGAAATAACATAATAAAAGATATTTTGCGAGACAATTAATTCGATGATGTCAGTGAAAATGAAGATGAAGATGAAAGTGACGAGAAGGATGATAATATGAAAATAGATGGTTTAAAAAAATGTAATATGTAATATATTTTTTATTGTAACGTATTGTAGTACTTTTAAAAAAAATTAATTTATATAAAATGCAAAATTTTTATAAGTTCGGTTTGACTTCTATAAGTTCAACTCTTATAAGTTCAATTCAGCTTTATAAGTTCAGTTTAGTTCAACTCCTATAAATTCAGTTCAGTTTAGCTCAGCTCTTATAAATTTAATTCAGTTCAATTCATTTCCTAAAACTTCAAAAGAAGGGGGCTTTAAAACCGAACTCGTGCTCTTGAAATCAAAGCTCAATCTCCGCTCATCTGATACTTTTACAAGTACGAGTTCAAGTTTCATTTGACTTAATTTTCTTTTATTATCATTATTTTACTTTGAACGTCATTTTTGGGTTAATAACTCGAATTCAAACAAATTTTTTTGTTAGCATTGTAATAAATTTAAAATAGCATTTTATACACTATTTTCATGTCTAAACTGATAATTTGAAGTAAATATTATTAATAAAAAAAGTAATTACATTAATTTGAAAAATGAGCTCGAATGAGTTTCCGAGTTGAGCCTAAGTATGGTTGTGCCCACTCTCAAGTTCAGTTTGACCGAGCCGATTTCGGGAATTTGTCGACCGGACTCGGTTCACTTACAGAAATTATCCCCTATTAGCATTGTTTAGTGCAAATTAATACTGGACAGAAAAGCATAATCACTTTTTTTTTTTTTTCTTTTCTTTTGTTATATATTGATCGGTAGTTGATGACAAACATGACAATCACGTAAGCATGTTTGTGGTTCTTTTAATATTTAAACTTGTTTTCCATATCTCAATTATGTGTTATATGTTAAAGAGTATTTTTTTTTTTTTTTTTTTGGTACAAATGAATTTATGTTACAATTACATTGCATATTAACCTAATCTCGAGTTGAGTTTCATATTGTCAAGTCAATTCAATTACTTTCTCTGGGTTGAGGACTTGAGTCTGACTTCAAACTATGATTACCTAGTACACCTCCAGATTAAGTTGGCTTGTCCCTTTTATGTAACATTACCTATTTACACCAACAACTAGACATCTAAAAGAGTTAGGTTCAACGTACAAATTATTTGGGGAATTTAGGTTTTAGACAACAATGTATATGTTCATACTCAATAGCATGCCTTAATTTTTGGGGTTACATTTAACTATTCCAATGCCAAATTACAAAACCTTGAAACTTGCCTTTTCACATTATTTTTCTACGCAGGAACCTCCATTCAAACAAAATAGTTGGAAGTCGCTCAAAAAATACTCCCTTCGACACGAAACTGCAAATTACTCTGTATTTAAATACAAAAACCATAAATAAGCAATCACATCATATCGGGTTTGTGTCTATCATAGGTCCAACGATAGAGCTTTCTACTACATTCCCATAGACGTAACAACGACTACGACTGTTGTAAAACCGGGCAAAACAAACCCGGCCTAAAACCAACCTCAATAATGCATTTGGCAGCTGTAACCAGAATTACCCATTTAAAATTCTATAAAACAAGTACGTTGCTCCTGAGAACAAGTAATGCGGCGCCATGAGGCTCCACATCCATGAATATAGACGCTTCACTTATTTGACACTCTTGTCCATTCCATACCTCTATGCATTTGTACGAAGTTCCCATGTTTATGCCATGCAGCGTCTCAGCCAAGAATGAAAGTTGTGCCGATATTACCGTCTTCTCTTGCTTCAGATTGAATAAGGCTATATAGATTTCCCCTGTGGATGGATATAAGAGCATTGCAATTACTTCTTAGTTCCGGTAGAGTAACTTTAACAACAAAGGGACAAAGGGTGCTTTTATTAACCTATCAACATGATTTATCTATAAGCTAATATCACTGGTAAGTGGTAACATTATTAAAGGGTATCATAGTTACAGAAACATTACTGTTATGGCAGTGTGATCTCGAAGGACAGATGCGACTGTAGACAATCCCAAGTAGACGGGTTGATCCAATTTTGAAATGTACTACTAAGTCAAAATTAAGGGCAGGTTCAACTGTCTGACACAGTTATTCAGGTACAATTGACAAAACTAACCTGGCCCGAATTGAGCCAACCCCCAAAAGAATTTCAAAATTAGATCTAGATTTGGATTAACCTGATTTGAAATAACCCAGCATAGGAAATACCTAATCCAAAATGTTAGAAACTAATTCAAATACAACCTTAAACAGATTCATTATTTGCTAGGTTTAAGTGCAGGTAATGGAAGTAGATGTGTATCGGATTGTTGAACATAGCTATTTTCTGAAAATTGTCATGCTTTGGCCTTAACTGAAGAACTGAAACGCCATACCAAAATAAAACATGGCAACATACCTCTTCTACCAGTTGCAATCCACGAGCGAATTCCTTCAGGGACAGCACTATCTATAGATCAAATGATGCAATTATCACAACAGTACATGGTTTACCAGGTATAAAATGTTTGAAAACACTACCTTTGGGTGTCTGTACATCCGCACTCACACCAGAATAACTGTTTATGAGGGTACCATTATCAACTATTTTCCATATCTGAAAAACAAAACAAAACATGGTCTTAGCATTTCAAGCCCTGGAATGGAAATTTTGAGCTTAAGAAAAAAATTACCTGATTCTTGGAAGCATCAGAATCTGTAACAAAAGGGAACTGTAAATAAACAATGTACACAGTCAGCTAACTCAGTTCAACACGGTCTTATTATCTGAGTTCAAGATTTTGAGTTTAACTTGCCTCCTTGTTATTTGAACTAAATGCGTTAATCTCCAAAATGGTAGGATTAGTGATAAGATTATAAGTCGTATCATCAAGATTTCTCATATCACCTCCAAACATAAGCGGAGACTTCGCCATGGCCCATAGAGTCATCTGCACTTGTTACATTTTAATACATCAAAGGAAGTGAATAAGATGAAGGTTACAAAGAACTTATATGGGTAATCAAGTTCATTTAAGAAAAGGTTTTCACACCATAGTTTTCTGCTCCTCAATGTTCAGGTCACACTTCCTGCTTGGACCTTGATTAGAACCTAGATAAGTCGGGTATATAAGTAAACAAGTCTTCACTGTTCACAACACGAGCATTTCTTTAATGCTGAAACAGAGAGACTATCTCCAAAACAATGAAAGTTGCATTGACTGACTACTGCACGTATGTGAGTTAAGCAAACTCTCTTCCTCTTCATATAGAGGTTTTTTTTTTTTTTTTTTTTTTTTGCATGAGGGGGAGACGAGTGAAGCTTTTAATGCTGATGGGTACTAACCCTGATCACGAGTACCATTCTTCAACATAGTGATGAGGCATACCTGGAACAGCCAGCCATCCGAGTGGCAGCATGTCTAAGTCGGGCCATGACCGGCCTAATAAGCCACTAGCTCCAATCATATTTTCTGCTGCATAATCCCTATCACAGTAGCAACCCGATGATTATTAAACTGTAAAACCTTAATCAAAAGTCAAGCTGAAAGCCGGAATGCGTACCAATTCTTGTAGAAAAATCAGCTATTTGAACAACCTACGATTAGTACGATACAACACGAGATTTAAGTACCTAGATGCATCAAAGTGGCCTGCCACATCTTCCCAAGTGTCCCAACTGTCCATACTTATTCTGTACATATTGACTGATTCACTGACATCCTTAGCCATTGCAGGTGTTATAACACTACTTCCAGGTGATACTGAATATACCATTGGCCGGGAAAGATTCTTCAAAACCTACAAAATAACCAACCAAATTCTAAATTTGGAAAAACAAGGTTCCATTTTAAGTCAAAAATATGAATTTTCATAAAAGACTGTGTCCTACAAGCGGGCATGGTAAAACTACCCTACCCGACTCAAACCCAAAACAACCCCAGATTAGGCGTGAAGCCGTGAACTCAACTTGATTTGATTTGAAACATCCGAGCCAGAAATCGATCCTATCCAATGACCGAAAGGTAACAATTCAAAACCATAACCTTGAATAATCATGGCCCGAAATGACGTGATTCGAGACCACTGACTCAAAAACAAAGTGAACCTAAACTGCACCATATACAAAATGACTTGAAAACAACTTATCTGAAATGACATGACCTGGTAAATGACCTCACCAGAACCCGACCAGAATGCCTGTTTTAGGGTTTTGCCAAATTCGACCTACATGTGTTGTACTCTTCGAACGAGTCAGAGGAAGATACATAGTAATCAGATAAGACAGATTTGATACCTCTGATACAAAGCTTATCTCTTCAATGTCCAAGTTGTCACCAAAAACACAATCATGCTTCACTATTACCAAAATACAATTAATATCTCAGTAACTGATCAGCCTAGTATGAAAATTTGTCAAGATATGAGGATATAGTCAGCAAGCACAATAGTACAACAGACTATAAAACATGAGTGCTACAATGTCATTTGGCACTGAAATGTTAGGATGTACACACACAAGTTTTTTTTTTTTTTTAGGAAATGGGTTCTATAAAGGATGTCAGCCGTCTCAATGATGTAAGCCTTGTGTGGAAATTGAAAATTAGGCCATCCCAATTGTTCTACAGTATTCAGCTGAAAAAATATGTAAAGGATTCAAACCCGAACCTCTACCTAAAAAGTTTCATAGTCTGCGTTACTTGTGAAAGCTAATTATATCGAATCTTCGAGGTAATTTAGGCTCCCACTGTCTTCATAATCAAATGAAACACCCTATCAGACATCACTGCATAACCTATGTTCGTCAAACTTGGCTACATAGCCTACATGTGTTAAGCATGGGTGCATATCTTCTGTTGTGTGAAATATCCGTGTTTTTGCCTCAATTGAAGTGTTTAAATATCGTAGTCGTTTGCCTCCACTAAATTAAAGTGTTTGAGTGAATTTCCACAACTTTTTGCCTAAAATGAAGTATTGAAATGAAGTGTTTACGAACACAGGTTGAGTTAAACTCGAAACATTACCTAAATCAACTCCCCAGTCAGCATATTGTTCAAAAATAGATTGCAAGAATGCTCTTCCAGCTCCTACTGTTATATTGACGCTCATAAAGCCAGGTGACATCCACACACATGTCCTCTCCCTGATCCCTACTTCACCGGTTGTCCACTTCCTTCCTCCTTCCTCATAAGCTCCTCCCTGAAATCCACATGGAATTAACCATATCTTACAATTTCTATGCCAAAGTGAGGCCCATACACATGGAACTAACTTTGAGTTGCTATACTACATTGCAACTGCATTTGAGGTAGTCATCCGCATTTTAAGCGCACAGGAGGACCAAGATTGGACCATGATGACCAATCGAGATCAAAACTCAAACCTAGTAGTACTCTCTCTATTCAATTTGTTTTACTACATTTGGACCAAATACAAAACAACTGAATTCAAGTGTGGACAAACTATCAAGTCGATATGCCACTTTCTCTAGTTCTTCCTATTAAATTTTAAAAGACAATACCTTTGATGTGTCCAGGATTGGTGTGTCAGAATCTACAGCCTGTGTACTAATTCCTCTCATGATATGAATTCCGAATTTCAATCCCATACCATGAACTTTCTCTGCCACTCTTTGGAAACCTTTTCCACCTTTGGATGAAGGCCAACGATCAGGATCAGGGATCACTCTTCCCCACTCGTCTACTACATCGACCTCCAAAGGATATACACCGGGTCCAGGAACCTTTCTCCTATACCATCGGTAATCAACAACTACATACTACAAACACAAAACAACATAAAGATTATCACCTCAGACTCTCAGTCTGTATTACTCAAAACTCGATTATGGATACATATTTAAATGACTGACACGCCATGACTCAAATCTTAAGACACAAGGACCTATCCTAGATTATAAGCATACTGGTACGAGGACACGTCTTCAAAACATAAACATTTGAAATTTAGAAGTAGTCGTTCAGATCCTTTTTTTTTTTTTTTTTGTAAGAGCAGCCTAGGTAAAGGAGGTAGAAGAAGAGTTAAAATAAAATGTACTCCGTATGAGAAATGGACCTCATATCCGTGAGAACGAAGCCTGTGGGACACAAGTTGAGCATTTTGTAGGAACTCTTCTTCAGTGATTATCCAAGTAAATGAATCGTAAGAGTTCCAGCCTCTTGGTGGCGTGGCTGCTTGAACGAACTCTTCTTCACTTTCTACCCTGCTAAGACGATGCTTCTTATTAGAGTTCAGTAAAACTTTGATTCCAATGAAATCTAGGCACTAAACAGATGATTTTTGCCATCATTTTAACTTGACAGTTGATACCAATGATAGGCAACTCTTTTCATGTTGGAACTCAAATAGGTTCCCGTATTCAACGCTTCTACCCATGTCCAAGTAAGATAGACGGAGGAAGACAAACTTCCACTGTTACAAAAAAAAAACAGCTTCCGGAACATGTAATCAAAATCCCTGATTTTGTACCCATGAACAAAACGGCAACAACAACAATAACATTACCACTTACGCCTAAATGGACATACGATAAAATACAAAGGAACTACTCGAAATGACCAACAATTAAAGTCACGTACCTGTGGAGTAACAGCAACAAGAGGAGTGTGAAAGTGAATGCACCTGAAATGCTGATCTTCATAGTATGACAGTGTTCAATATATAAGTATATGTTATACTTAGAATTACATGATTGAGCTCATGAAGAAGCTATACAGCTGAAATTTTAGCCATAAACTAGTTTTATTAATTAATTACTCTCGGTATCTTCTGGGGCCGTGAATGAGCTTGAACGGCAAGAATGAGCTGTTAAGCTTCGTTTCAAATGTGTCAAATTTATACTCAAACGACTAAAATTAGTAACTGCTTGAATCTGGGTTACTTTATATCAGATCATATAATTCATCTGCTTTTGGGAGTGGAGAAAGTTATATTATTTGTTTATGTACCTGAAAATGAAAACCACTTAAGACGATGATTTTACTAATTCACTGTTTTAAGCACCATCGTCAAATTGTATTGGGCAATTCTGATTTCTGCATATGCCAGTCACAGTATAAGAAAGACAAATTTTTGTGCTTAATTTTGTCATAATTACGTAGCTGCAGATGTCGGCTAAAGTATTGGTTAAATCATTGAAGCCGAAATGTGTTAAATTCAAATAACGGTCTGCATCAAAACTATCCTCACATGTTTCTGTACCCGAAAAACATAGACGCTGTTATTCATAGGCATCCAAGGAGAGTGCCAGGCCCAGGTCTATCGAAATAAACATTGGCAAAAAAAAATAAAAAAAAACTTTAAATCATGTAAACTAATTTGATACATGTGCGTTGCAACAGGGTAATTAACTTAGCTATAATTTTGCAACCTATGTCTAATTTTGTTTACATAAGATTAAAATATTTTTTTCAAATAAAATAAAACATAAAACACTTTGTTAATGAAAAAAGGTTGTAAGGCTTAATATTTGTATGTTATTGTTGAACTTAATATTTGTATGTTATTGTTGTAACTGACGTACTCTTATAAGAGCTCTCGAAAACAATAATTGAGAAACTCAAATTTTTTGGATTGATATCGAAGTTCAACGATACTCTTACTTATAGACTTATAGTCATGAGCTAACCCAACTTTATGATAATCTATTGATGTGAGACAATTCAATTATTTATACGTAGTATATATTCATCACACCTACATTATTTCTTAATGTCGGACAAATAATATACTTTGAAATACACAATATTTTTCGCACCTAATTCGACATCAAACCCGTTTTAATAATGAGCAAATATTATAATATCTATTAATATTCGTACGTTTTTTTTCTATTTTTTTTATCATAATTAAAATATTTGCAAATGATATAAAATCTATACTCTAATGATAGCATTTTCTTAACTACAAATCTAATTATATAATTTTCATAATTTTTTTACAATACTTTTTTTTGTCAAATATAAATAACAATTATAAACATTATTTCAATATAACATAGAAAATATATATATCATATTGTGGATTGATACACTCTCTTAAAAGCTCTTTAAGACATATTGAAGAGACGATATTAAGTTCCAATAATGCCTCATATTTATAATCATAGAATCACCCCAGTTTATGCTAATTTTCCGATGTGGGACAATTTTATTATTTATACAATTATACGTATTCACCACGCCTAAATTATTTTCAATGTGAGGCATAACATATTAAGAAGTACACAATTTTTAATATGTGCAAATTATATGAAATCTATATTTTAATGATAACATTTTTTTTTTACCACGAATCTTATTATATTATTTTCATAATTTTTTCTTAAAGTAAACATATGATAATATCACTAATATATAATTGTCTTTATAAATATTTACGTGTTTATTATTTGTATGTTATTATTTGTATTATGACATACCTGAAAGATTCAAAAGATTTGTGTTG
>VHZZ01001864.1:42684-55244 GCA_009801015.1 Silene noctiflora | reverse complement strand
TTTACTTTCCAGTTGTTCACATAAATTGTATGAATAATTAAGTATTGTTCTTAGATGGTCTATTTGATATGTACTTACCTCGGGTAACCGAGATGATAGCGCCCTTGTTTGTCAAGGAAGGCATAGTTCAGGCTTCCTTGGTAAGTAGGAGTGTTACAAGTTGCCGAGTCTACTTCTCTTGCGGGACTTGAAAGTGCTTGAAAGTCCTATTTAGAAGATATACAAATTCTTGAAGAAAAAGAGGCTTCTAGTTTTGCTCCAAACATCAAGATGGTCCGTTTATCCGAACATTCTAAGCCCACCGCGGCTATGCTTCCTAGAGGTATCACTACCGGTCAAATTGGAGCGGTAGACTTTGAGATTAAGCTGGATTTTATCACTCTTGTGGAAGAAAGCAATTTGGTGGAGGTCCCTTGGAAGATCCTAATTTGCATATTGCAAATTTTTGTGACTATTGTTCGATGATTAGAGAAACAAGGGTCACTCAAGAGCAAATTCGTGAGATTCTCTTTCTCTTTTCTCTAAGAGATAAAGCCAAGCTACAGATCAATTGCCTCGATAGGGAGGAAATGAGGGTTACCAATGGGGAAACTTTGGCTCTAGCATTCTACCAAAAATATTTCCCACCGGAGACGACACAACAATTGAGAAGCCAAATCATGAGATTTCGTCAAAATGGCAATGAGAGTTTATATGATGCACGAGAAAAGTATAAAGAGCTTCAAATATAATGCCCTTATTATGGGTTGGACCCATGGTTTCTAGCGATCACATTCTACAATGGTTGTTATGGTGAGACACGCCGAGTTTTGGACTCCGCTAGTAATGGGAGGTTTGATCAAGTTGATGTGGAGCTTTCTAATTCTACTATCGAATCTATGGCCATCCATGACTCCCAATATGTGAATTCCCTAAGTCCTCCATTGAAGGCAAAGGAAGAAGATCCAAATTTAGCTCTCATGAAAGCTCAAATAGCCGCTCTTTAACATGTCGAAAATCGTGGGTCAAGTTCATCCCAATCTCATGAACAAGTGAATGTTACTAGCCAAGTGATGGTGTGTGAAGGTTGTGGAGGTGCGGGACATTGCATCGCTTTGTGTAAGGCATCTATTGAAGAGGTGAATGCTTTTCAAAGTTTTAGGCAAAATACACTTCCATTGAGTACTTTCTCAAGCACTTACAATCCCAACACAAAATATCATCTCAATTTGTCTTACAAGAGCACAAATGTGCTAAATCCTCAACACTAACTTCAAAATGTGCCTCAACAACAAAGGCAAGTTCAAAGCAACCCACCGGGTTTTCAAGGTCAAGGTTAAAAGCCTCAATTCCAATAAGGTTTTCAACAACCTTATCAACAAAATGTTCCATAACAAGGCTATCAACAACCCTTCCAAAATCAACAAGCCCAAGGTCAATCATCAAATTACCAACAAAACAATCAAGGTATGGGTAAACTTGAGACCATCATGATCCAAATGCAAAAAAAACTCAATCGGAGATGTATTCTCAAATGCAAAAAAGTGATCAAGCCAAAGATGCGGCCATCAAAGTACTTGAAACTCAAGTAGCCCAACTTGCTACTTCAAGTAACCAAAGACAACAAGGCCAATTAACTCCTCAAGGTAATCAACCTCATGACACCGCAAATGCTATTACTCTAAGAAGTGGTGCTTCTTACAAGGATCCCGTTGTGCCTAATATTGATGATGAGGAAGTTGGTAAGAAAGGTGATGATGTGATGCTTGACATTTCAAAGGTCGATGCTTCAAAGTAAGTGGATGAGCTCGTGGTGGTTGAGAAAGTGGTGAAGGATACTCCTTCAAAGAAAGATGAACAAGTGAAAGCTCCGGAGAAAATTCAAGTGCCTTTTCCTCATAGATTGGCAAGAGCTCAAAAGGAGACACAATGTTGAAACAATTTCATGAAAGACATTTTAACTAAGAAGAAGACTTTTGATAATGTTGAAACAATTGCATTCACCGCCGAGTGTAGTGCTCTTTTGCAAAATAAGTCCCCTCCTAAGTTAAAAGATCCCGATAGGTTTTCTATTCCATGCACCATTGGCACCTACACTATTGACAAAGCTTTATGTGATCTAGGTACTAGTGTGAGTGTGATGCCATACTCTATTTGTGAGAAGTTAAATATGAGAGTCTTGAAATGTACAAGTGTCACTTTGCAAATGGCGGACCGTTCTATAAAACACCCTTTGGGTGTTTTGGAGGATGTCGCCGTGAAAGTTGGTAAATTCTTCATTCTAGTTGACTTTATTGTTCTTGATATAGCCGAAGATTCGCAAATCCCGATTATTTTGGGAAGGCCATTTTTATATACCGCGGGCGCGGTCATTGATGTTAATAATGATAAGTTGACATTGGATGTTGGTGATGACAAGGTAATCTATAACTTGAATAGTGTCATAAAGAGTCATATGCTTGAGGATTCATGTTGTTCCATAAAGAGTCATATTATTGTGGATGACTCATTGCCTCGATCTTTGAGCAAAGATTGGAGTGGAAGCGATTGAAGCTTTGGAAATTGACTTGAATAATGAGGAACTATCAAAGGAACAAAGCTCACAATTTTTAAGTTTGGTTGCTTCTTCTACAAAGGTTGAGATACAAAAACCCGAACTTAAGCCCCTCCCCTTGAATTTAAAATATGCTTTTCTTGATGAGTCGGAAATGTTTCCGGTCATAGTTAGCGCTACTTTGAATGAGAGTCAATTGTCTAAATTGCTAGATGTGTTGAGATCACATAGGAAAGCCATTGATTATACTCTTGATGATTTGGAGGATATGAGCCCCGAATTTTGCATGCATAGAATCCATTTAGAGGAAGATCATAAACCATGTGTTCAAGGTCAACGTAGGCTAAATCCTAACATGCAAGAAGTGGTCAAAAAGGAAGTTCTTAAGCTTTTAGATGCGGGAATTATTTGTACAATTTCCGATTCAAAATGAGTTAGTCCAATCCTAGTGGTTCCTAAGAAAGGAGGGACCATGATAGTAAAAAATGATAAAAATGAACTCATCCCTATTAGGATTGTTACAGGGCGGCTCATGTGAATTGACTATAGGAGGTTAAATTTGGCCACCAAGAAATATCACTACCCACTACCCTTTATTGACCAAATGTTGGAGAGGTTGACATCTCATAAGTACTTTTGCTAATTAGATGGTTATTCAGGTTTCTTCCAAATACCCATTCTTCCCGATGACCAAGAGAAGACCACTTTCACTTGTCTTTATGGTACCTTTTGCCTACCTTAGAATGCCCTTTGGTCTATGTAATGACCCCGCGACCTTCCAACGTTGCATGACTAGTATTTTCTCAGATTTTATTGAGTTAATCATGGAAGTTTTTATGGATGATTTTAGTGTCTATGGAACTACATTTGATGCATGTTTGACTAACTTGACCAAGGTTTTGAAAAGATTTGAAGAAGTGGACTTAGTGTTGAATTGGGATAAGTTCCCTTTATGGTGAATGAAGGAGTGGTGCTTGGTCATCTTGTTTCCGAAAGAGGTATTGAAGTGGACCGTGCTAAGGTTCAAGTTAATGAACAACTTCTCCCACCCGTGAATGTCAAAGGAGTAAGGAGTTTTCTAGTCCATGGGGGATTCTACTGCCGTTTTATTAAAGATTTTTCTAAGATTGTCAAGCCCCTTACCGAGATCCTTTTAAAGGATGTCCCATTTGTGTTTACTAATGCTTGTCTTGAGTCTTTCCACAGGATTAAGAAGGCTTTGATCTCCGCACCCATTATCCAATCACCATATTGGAATTTGCCCTTTGAACTTATGTGTGATGCAAGCGATTATGCGGTAAGTGCCGTACTTAGGAAAAGGAAGGACAAGGTGTTACATGCTATCTATTATGCAAGCAAAACTTTGGATGAAGCTCAAATCAACTATGATACCACCGAGAAGGAGCTTCTTGCTATTGTCTATGCCCTAGACAAGTTCCGTTCTTATTTGATTGGTTTCAAAGTTATTGTCCACACCGACCATGCCGCATTGAAGCATCTACTTTCAAAGAAGGAGGCAAAGCCAAGGCTTATAAGATGGATCTTGCTCTTGCAATAATTTGATCTCGATATTCGCGATAAGAAAGGGGCGGAAAATGTTGTAGCCGATCACTTATCCCGATTGAGATTTGAAGATGGAGGTATTCATATACCTATTGACGATTCTTTTACCGATGATTCCCTAATAATGGTGGATTCAAACACACCATGGTATGCCGATATTGCCAACTATCTTGTTGGTCATGAGTTGCCTTTCAACCTTACATATCAACAAAGAAAGAAGTTTATGCACGATGCCAAGTTCTATCTTTGGGATGATCCAAATTTGTTCAAACATTGCTCCGATGGATTATACCGGAGATGTATCCCACAATGGGATGTGAAAGGTGTTCTTGAAGTTTGTCATTCTTCTCCTTATGGTAGTCATCATAGGCCATCTAAGACCGTTGCTAAGATTCTTCATTCCAAGTTTTATTGGCCTACTATGTTCCAAGATGCTAAAGATTTTGTGATGGCATGTGATTCTTGTCAAAGAACGGGTTTTATTTCAAGGAGGCACGAAATACCTCAATTCAGGATTCTTGAAGTTGGGATTTTGATGTGTGGGGTATCAATTATCAAGGCCCTTTTCCATCATCCAAGGGTAATCGATACATTTTGGTTGCCGTTGACTACGTCTCTAAAATGGGTAAAGGCCGTTGCTACTCCAACAAATGATGTTAGTCATGTTATAAATTTGTTCAAGAAGGTCATATTTCCACGCTTTGGTGTTCCTATAGAGCAGTGATAAGTGATCGTGGCACTCATTTTGGTGAGAAACAACTTGATGCGTTGCTTGCTTGTATGGAGTATCCCATAGAAGAGGTTTGGCTTATCATCCACAAACAAGTGGCCAAGTTAGTGTCCAATCGTGAAATCAAGTCTATTATTGAGAAAGTTGTTGCCAAGTCTAGAAAGGATTGGAGTATGAAGCTAGAGGACACCTTATGGGCATATAAGACCGCTTTTAAGACACCTATTGGCACCTCGCCATATAAGTTGGTCTATGGGAAAGCTTGTCATTTGCCGATGGAGATGGAGCAAAAAGCATATTGGGCCATCAAGAAGCTTAATTTTAATGCTACTCTTTGTGGTGAGCAAAGATTATTGCAACATAATGAACTTGATGAATTTCATTTGCAGGCCTATGAAAGTTCCCGTCTCTACAAGGAGAAGACTAAGCGGTGGCATGACAAGAAGATACTCAAGAAATTCTTTGAAGTTTACGATAAAGTTCTCTTGTTCAATTCCCGATTGAAGATTTTTCCGAGCAAACTACGATCATGGTGGTCCGGTCCCTACACCGTCACTAATGTCAACAAGCTTGGCTCTATTGAAGTGATGACCACAAATGGAGAGATAATTCAAAGTCAATGGCCACCAATTGAAGATTTATCATGAGAGTGATATAATTGGAGTTGTGGAGGAAGTTTTCTTGGAGCTTCCATCTTTGGAGAATTAATTTCTCCAGCTACATTACGTCGTGCGAGACGTAAAATCAACGCTTCTCGGGAGGCAACCCGTGTTTTGTTTTAATTTTTGAACAATTTATTGCTTTCATAGAATTAGAGACAATTTTAGAGTCGATGTTATTTGAATTGTGTTTTTTAGGTGAAAGAAGAAGAGAAGAAGGCAAAATGAAGGTTTTAGCATGTTTCCCTATGCTGTCGCGGTAGGTAACCCCGAAAGGGGTCGTAGCTAAAAAGTTTTGAAGAAGAAAAAGTCGAAAAAAATATAAAGGTTGATGACCCCGGGGTCCCGGGGTGGGTAACCTCGATCGGGGTCGCAGCTCGTTTCTTTTACTCGGTTTCCAAAACACGAGTTTAGCATTACAACTCTTCATTCTTTTTCGACGGTACCTTGCTCTTCTCTACTCTCTATTTCTTTCACTCCTTCCTTGCTAGATCTAGTCCTTGCTCATTATTTATCATCATTTGCTCATCAAAGATCATCACCAAGTAAGTATTCATGATTCTCCTTCTTATATTTACTCATTTCATTCACTAGAAATCAATTTTTCAAAAACCCTAGCTCAATTTGGGGGAAATTCGAAATTACCATTGTTGGGTGGAAATTGATTTTCTAGTGTGAATTAATTGCTTATAGAGTAAGTTATTGATTTAATTGACTCTATTACACATGATTTGAGTTATTGTTGCTTGATTTTCATGCTTAAATTGTTGAAATCTTTCAGAAATTTCAATGGATCCTAAAAAGAGTAGAGGGAAACCATCCTAAAGGCAAAGAAGGGCTCAAGATGAGCCTAGTTATGAAGAAGAAGAGGATGTTGTGATGGAAGAAGCACCCAAAGTGCCCGAATATCATGATAATGACTACCTCGATGTCATTTTTGATTCCAAAACCCAATGGGACAATTGGGTAGCTTTGAAATCGAAAGGTATGAAAGCTACCAAGTTCATTAACAATGATTCTTTGAGAAGTATTGGGTTAGATGAGCAATGTGAAAAATTTGTTTAAGGGTCTTGATATGAGCTATGCTTACACCATGAACTATAGGACCTTTCCCCAACTCACACTTGAATTCTTGAGCTCATTTGAGGTCCACAAGTCCAAAAGAAGAGACTTCGTTCACGGTGTTAGCTTTCGTTTGTTTAATGGTGATTACCGTAAGACCTTGCGACAATTTGCGGAAATATTTTGCTTGAAACATGAGGACCTTCATGTCGACCCACCCGAGGGGTATAACCCCGTCAACACTTGGAATGCTATCTCCCAACAACCGTTTGTCAATGGGAACCATGTGCACTATCAAACCATTCACTACACCCATCCGTTTTTGGCAACGATTTATGGGTTAGACCTTCTTGGGTCGCAACGAGCCTCACTCGGCGAGGATGCTAGAGGTGGCTATTCTTGGGTCCTTCTTAAATGTGCATGGTGATCCGGACTGGAAGCTTAATATCCCTTACCATTTTGCAATCCATTTGACTAAACAAAAGAATTCGAACCTAGTGATATTGTGTTGGGTGGTTTGATTACTAGGATTGCTAGACAAGTATGCCATTTTAACCAAAGACCACCAACCTTCAACCATTAGCACCGAGACCTTAAGATGTAGGTGTGGGGTTGGATTATGATTATTTTCAACACTTGAATTGGTTTCGGAGCTCTCATCCACACATGATATGGAGGATCGGCAACCGTGACTCCATTAAGCTTCCTAGTGAGATTTCTTGTATCGACATGCTTACACGTGGTCCACCACGTGTCGAGGGGCAACCCTTCATCCATAAGACCTACTTCTTAACCCTAAGAGATGAGACACCCCATGTGACCAACGCCACCTATGGCCGTCACATTAAGGTGGGTCAATCATCTAATGCACAACCCCGTCCCTATAATGATGAAATAATGGACACGATGAGGAATTTGACCTTGAATGTCAATACCATGCAAAATGACCAAAGACTTGCCTTGACACCCATTTACGATCATTTTTCTAGGTAAGGTGCTATTCCACCCGAGGGCCCTCACCCCTCATTCTACACTTGTCCCGAGGGTGGGTTTTCATCTTCTTCTTCAGGTTATAATGCAGGTACTTATGAGCCCGGTCCGGATTATTGTGGTTCGGATTATGAGGTTGAAGGTGTTGGTGGCTATGGCGAATATGGAGATTATGGTGTTGGCCGAAACATCTACGACTTTGATGGTGAGTATCGTGGTGGGAGCATGTATGGTTCTAGTTCTAGTGTGGGTGCGTCGGGGTCCGATGGTGATCAAGCACCTAGTGATCAAGCTTCTAATGACAACCCAGACTACATGTGGTGGCCTTTCTCTTGAAGATTAGGACTTGGAGGATCCCCTTGTATATACTAGCTTGGGGGAGGCTAGTTCGTTTAGTAAGCTTTCCTTTCTTTGCATTTAGTTTTTAGTCCTTCCCTTTCCCCATTAAACATTTTGTCTTGCTGGATTATGTGTTGAGAACTGTTTCTACGGTTTGATGGTTATTACTTGTTGTGCACATTAGGGACAATGTGTTGTTTAGCTTGGGGGAGGGATTTGCATCTAGTTAGAGCATATTAGTTTAGATTGTGTGACACCCCGTGGTATAACAAAAACAAATCTAGTAAATTACAACGGAAAAATTTGCGGGATTTAAAACTTTTTAAAGTTTAACGCGAGGTACCACTAAGCATAATCAAACGGGTATAACAGAGTAAACTTAGGTTTTACAAATCAAAGTAGAAGAAATGGGGAAAATATATCCCACGAATAACATGTTCCGAAAAGGGTGAGTCTAAGCTACGAAATGTAAAAGTCGAATGTCGATGCTTGCTAGCTCACACGAGTCTCGACCCCATATTACACCAAATTGTATCTGTCATTCATGTTAACATGAACGCCACAGTCAGTGGGGAGTAACTCAAGGTTCTCCCGGCCACATTACATCAAAATAAGCGTAATTATAAACGTAAACAAATCATAACAAGTGGAGAATGAGTAAGAATAACTTAAATGAAAACACAAAAGCATAAGAGACATACATAACAATGAATGTGAGGAAAGATATTGATTATTGACATCAAACACGATAATAACTACGAAAAATTCATCATATGGCAAATGACATATGCAAAACACGATGAATACATGACCTTTACTGTTCTAGACTCATTTCCTCCCGGTAGGACGACGATAAAACATATCTGATCCTAGTCTAAACCTAGGCAGAATCTCGGGATACACGTTTCCCGATTCGACATGCGGCAGAACAGTACGCATCCAAGACTCGATCGACAGAACGAAAGTCGAGTACCCAAAATTCGGCAAAACGACGTGAAAGAGGCGGAAAGAAGAAGAGTTAACTAAATCTTGGCAGAACGGCACGAGAAAGGCGTAAACACATCAAGCAAGTACACATTGCATAATGACATTTCCATGCAAGAACGACTCAAGGCAAATCATTGATCAATGTAAGTAATTCACACTTGAGATACGATAAATAGATGAAAATGAAGATAATATAACTCACACTTGGTCAATCTACAATATATCATGTGATTGTAGTACAAACAAACCATAAACTCATCACTTATTAACTGTATACAAAATATATGAAAAAGGGAAACAAGAGCTTCCCAGCCGACAGTGACACCGGCCGTGCACCATGCCACATCCAACTAAACATAAATGAGGATCATAGGTCTCCCAGCCGGTGTTGGCACCGTCTGCCGGCCAACCGGCCGTGCACCTTAGCCCAAAACACAAATTACAAATTTATAACAGAAACTTCCCAGCCGGGTGAGCCGCCGGCGGCCGACCCACCGGCTGAGACACAACCTACAAACCACTTTCTAAAAACTAATATTAGAGACCTCCCTGCCGGTAGGGATGTCGGCTGCCGGTCCCCCGACGGGAATTCACGACACCTGAAAAATTAAACAATAATCTTACAGAAACTTCCCAGCCGGCCCGGCCATCGGCGGCCGGTCTACCGGCTGGGGACCCCTGTACATGGTTTTCAGCATGAAACGACTATAACATGAATTTGACAATGGGTTTGGCACGCAAAATTGAGACGGAAAACATACATGAGATGGAAAAACAGTAGTTCATGCATTCAAACAACAACCTAGCCCAAATGTTCCCAAATTAATGATTTACATATCAACAATTCTATGAAACATATGAACACAACATTAAATATGAATAAGATGGTGTATTTTAGCCAAGTCAAGTATATAAAAAACATAATCCATTTACTTAGAACATTCATGCGACAAATTAATGAGCCACAAACCTAAATTTCATCAACAATGTAAGATGAACACATTCAATTATGAACCCAATAAGACATATGTCAAAACATGTAAATTTTTCATCTTTGAACACATAAACACCAATTCTAACACAAATAAACACATAATTTAAAAATAATGTTGAGTAACTTATCACCGTGACCTTCTTAGACCTTCAATCTTCAATAGAATCGTCCACAACAAAGCTATCTTCTTCCGGGTCGTCTAAACTTGCACCTAAACATAAAAATGGAGGAATTTAGCAAGAACTCTAACCCTAGAAAAAGATGAATGGCACGAAATTGAAGGAAAGCCAGCTCCTTTATTACTTAGAGAGATGGAGGACGGAAAAAGGAAGAATTTGGCGCGCAAATGACTTGATTCGGTTGAGAAACGAGTAAGTTATGAAGATTTGAAGTTTGAGAGGAAAAATGGTGTTTTAATGGAGATGGAGGGTGAGAAATTTCAGATTTTATGAAGGTTGAAGGTGAAGTGGGAGGGTTTTCCACCTACAAAGAACACTAGAAATGGCCCAAAAGGACGATACTTGGCCCAGCTATCCAAGTAACTCGGTTTCCACTCAAATTCGATGTAGAATCCGTTTCTATGACCCATTTGGACTAAACGATCCCAAATCTTACCTATTTATATAAAAATGCTATTTTTATGAAAATAAGGATTATTTGGTAAAAATAAAAAATAAAATAGTTAATTAAATATAAATTCCAAAGCGGGAATTTCGCGGGTGTTACAATCTTCCCTCCTTTTAAAAAGTTTCGTCCTCGAAATTTGAAGCAAGGGAGATTACCTCAAGCAAATAAACTAGGATACTTGGTACGCATAGAGGCTTCTGGTTCCCAAGTCTCTTCTTCTATATTACCATAATTCCCACAAAACTTTCACTAAGGGTACAACTTTACTCCTCAACTTCTTATCCTTTTTGGCCAAGATACGAATCAGTCTCTCTTCAAAGGATAGGTGTGGCTCAAGCTCGGGAATCTGATTTTGAAACACATGACTAGGGCCGCTAATGTATTTCCTAAGTTGAGACACATGGAAAACATCATGAACTTTACCCAAATTCAGGGGCAAATCCAATTTGTAAGCCGCGACACCAATTCTCTTCACAACATCATATGGTCCAATGTACTTTGGACTCAACTTTCCCTCCATGCCAAACCTTTTTAATCCTTTCATAGGGGACACCTTCAAGAACTCCTTATCACCAACTTCAAACTCCAAGGGTCGACGACGGATATCGGCGTAAGACTTTTGGCGATCTTGAGCGGCTTTCATTCTCTCTCGGATGAGCTTCACATGGTCAATCGTCTCGGTTAGCTTGTCAGGTCCTAAATCACGAACATCATTTGCTTGATACCAACAAATCGGACTACGACACTTCCTTCCATACAAGGTTTCATAAGGGGCCATCTTGATAGAAGCATGATAGCTGTTGTTGTAAGAAAATTCCACCAAAGGTAAGATCTTCTCCCAATTAGCATGAAAGTCTAGGGCACAAGAACGCAACAAATCGTCAAGTGTTTGAATGGTTCTTTCGGTCTGTCCACCGGTAGCGGCATGAAAAGCGGTACTCATCAACAACTTATTACCCATAGCATTTTGCAAAGCCTTCCAAAATCTTGAACAAAATCTTGGGTCACTATCCAAAACAATCTCTCTTAGAACACCATGATAACGAACAATTCTCTTCAACATAGGAACTAGCAAGGCGATCCAAATTCCAAGTCTCTTTAATAGGGATGAACCTAGCATATTTGGTTAATCAATCCACAATCACCCAAACAGCATCATAATTTCCACCCACGGTCTTGGGCAAGGCCATCACAAAATCCATGGAGATGGACTCCCAATTTCCACAAAGAAACATCCAAAGGTTGTAGCAAACCTCCGGGTCTCTTATGCTCGATCTTCACTTGTTGACAAGTGAGACATCTCCCAATATAGGTCACTATGTCATTCTTCATGTTAGGCCACCAAAATTGAAGCTTCAAGTCTTTGTACATCTTGTCTCCTCTGGGATGAATCAAATAAGGGGATAGATGAACTTCATCAAGAACTCTCTTTCTCAAATAAACGACATCGGGAACATACATGCGGCCTTGGTAACGAAGATATCCACTAGCATAAATCTCACTATCTTTGGCTTTCCGTTCAAGAAGCTTGGCTTGAAATTTTTTGAAAGTAGCATCATCCACTAGGGCACCACGAATCTCACGGTAGAGGAAGGGTTCGAAAACCATAGAACCAAGATGGTCAAATCCACTTTCCACAACTTGAATGTTCAATCTACAGAATTCGGCACAAAGATCATCGGGAAGCACACGAATGACACTCAAGAAATCAGTCGACTTCCTACTAAGGGCATCAGCAACCCTATTAGCCTTTCCTTCATGATAAAATAACTCCACATCATAGTCATTCACCAACTCCAACCAACGTCGTTGTCTCATATTCAACTCCTTTTGGGTGAAGATATACTTCAAACTCTTATGATCGGTGTAGATGCGGCAGTGAACTCCAATGAGGTAGTGTCTGTGACACCCCGCTATTTAGGACACGAATAAAGTAACTTAAAAGAGCAAGTACGCTGCGGAAATACGAGGTTTTTAAAAATTTTTAAGTCTAAAAGCGAAGCGTCACTGAAACTGAAACATAAAGTGAAAGTAATAGATAAGTTATACAGTCCGATAGAGTAGAAAGAGTGATGG
>VHZZ01001864.1:8692-20517 GCA_009801015.1 Silene noctiflora | reverse complement strand
CATTTTACGAAAATAATATTTAAAATCATATTTACCGTAATTAATTATTAAAAATAGTTTAAAATATAAATTAATTATTCTCGGGTGTTACAGTGTCTCCCCATCTTCAAAGCATGAACAACGACGGTTAACTCAAGGTCACGAGTAGGGTAGTTCACATCATGAACTCTCAATTGTCGCGAGGCATATGATACAATTCTTCTATTTTGCATAAGCACGCAACCTAAACTCATCTTGGAAGCATCACAATACACATCAAAGTCTACTCCATTCTCGGGCAAGGTCAACATGGTAGCGGTAGTCAACCTTCTCTTCAATTCTTGGAACGAATCTTCACAAGTTTCGGTCCACAAAAACTTGGATTCTTTCTTCAAAAGTTGAGTCATCGGTCTAGCAAGCTTGGAGAAAAAATCTTTCTCCAAGCGACGGTAGTAACCCGCCAAACCCAAGGAACTTCGGATTTCACCAACATCGGTAGGGCTCTTCCACTCAACTACGACTTCAATCTTCAAGGGATTCACCATCACACCATTCTTGGATATGACATGGCCAAGGAAAGACACTTCGGACAACCAAAATTCACACTTAAGAAACTTGGCAAACCACTTTTGACGGCGAAGAATTCCTAACACGGTATGAAGATGATCAGCATGCTCTTCTTTGGACTTGGAAAATACAAGGATATCATCAATGAAGACCAGAACACACTTATCCAAGAACTCACTAAAAGTCGGTTCATTTGGTCCATGAAGATAGCGGGAGCATTGGTCAAACCAAAGGGCATCACCTTAAACTTTAAATGTCTATATCTCGTGCTAAAGGTGGTCTTAGGGATACCGGAATCACGAACGGGGATTTGATGACAACCGGATCTCAAATCAATCTTTGAGAAAGTAGAAGCACATTTGATTTGATCAAACAAATCTTCAATTCTTGGTAGAGGATACTTTTTCTTGATGGTCACACGGTTAAGCTCAAGGTAATCGATACAAAGTCTTATGGATCCATCCTTCTTCTTCACAAAGAGAACATGAACTCCTTAAGGTGAGGCACTAGGTCGAATGAATCCTTTCTCAATCATATCATCAGGTTKCAATCTTAACTCCTTCAACTCGGTTGGCGCCATACGGTAGGGAGCTTTGGCAATGGGACCGATTCCGAGTACAAGGTCGATAAAGAACTCCACGTCACGTTCAGGAGGGATTCCGGGCAACTCGACGGGAAAAACATCGGCAAACTCACAAACAACGGGCACTTCCTCAAGCTTCGGCAACGAAGTAGAAGTAGAGGTCACCACACACAAGTAGGCTTGGCAACCTTTCCTCACCATACTTACCAACTTCAATGCAGAAACCAACTTCACACCCATTTGGGAACGGGTTCCCTTATAGGCGGGCATCTAAAGGACTCTTAAGACGAATATTTTGATCTCTACACTCAAATATAGCATAGTACTTAGACAACCAATCCATACCTAGTATTACATCAAATTCCTTAAGGGGAAAACGAAGTAAGTTAGAGGGAAAGATAGTTCCCGAAATAGAGATAGGAACATTGGAGTTAGAGATGGAAAAAGAAATTATCTCTCTGGATGATAGAGATATAGGGGTATCTTCACTAGGAATAGGCTCAATTGCTAGATTTTCTGAAAGATTGGAAGATATGAACGATAAAGATGCGTCGGTATCAAATAGAATAAGGCAAGGATGATCAAGAATTGAGAACATACCCGTAATGATATCGGGATGAGCGACGGCTTTGACACGACTCATGACAAAGATGGTTCTTATTGGCTTGGCATTAGGAGTAGGAGTAGTTGCTTTCCTCTCGGGGCAATCATTGTAGCGATGTCTGGGCTTCTTGCAATGAAAACAAGTCAAAGGCTTGCCATAACATCCAACTCCGGGGTGTTGATCTTGTCTACAATTGAAGCACTTGTGGGTCTTCTCAAGGTTTTTATTTGATTAGGGAGCTTGTCCACTTGACACTTGTCCTCTTGGCACAAATTTCTTATTGTTAGCATAGTTTGACGAAGACGAGGGCACAAAGGGTCTTTTGCCATGGAATTTAGGGTGGTAAGAATTAAGAGCGATACGAGGCTTAGCATCTTCTTAAATGACCTTCAAAGAGCTTTCGGCCCAAATAGCATCATCATAAACCTCCACAAAGGTTGTTGAATTTCTTCTCACCATGCTTTCCAACTTGGGATTCAACTTGTTCTTGTAGAAGTAAACAAGATCCTCTTCATCTTTCACGAACTTAGAGTCATAGTGAGCAAGATCATTAAACTTGTCGGTGTACTCTTCAATGGATAAGATTCATTGCTTGAAGTTCATGAACTCCTTCAATCTTGTTGCTTGAATTCCTTAGGATAGAAGCGGATCTCCACAAGGGTCTTGAAGCGGCTCCAATCAAAGGTAGGGTCTTGAGTGACGGTGGCACTGGTCAAGGTCCACCACCTATCGGTTTCCTTCACGAGAAAATGAGAGGCTAGCTTCACCTTGTCTTCCTCTTGAACATCATAAAGAGAGAAATTATTCTCCATGTCACGAAACCATTCCGATAACTCCACGGGATCCACTTTGCCACCATAGGTCCTAGCCTTGTTCCTCGCAAGTTGACTTGCAATCCAAGCAAAGTTATCTTGTCGGTTTCCTCCTTGTTGAGCGGATGTAACGGGGTTGATATTAGCATTGGCATTGGCACCTTGTTGATTTTGAAGGATTTGGGCAAGAGCTTGCATGATGGTATTCTCCAAATTGGTTGGTCACACCATATTCTTAAGGCACAAAACCAAACAAGTTAGAACCTACCAAATAGCATAAACAAGTAAACTAACAACTTAGGTCCTTAATTCTACCCATATCTCATTCATTATTCAAGGTCAAGTTAAGTATTAAGGTTGGGGTACACGTGTGTGCATCGGGAGCATCAATGCTCTGGTACCAACTGTGACACCCCGTGGTAAAACATAAACAAATCTAGTAAATTGCAGCTGAAAAATTTGCGGGATTTTTAAAACTATTTAAAGTTTAACGCGAGGTACCACTAAGCATAATCAAATGGGTATAAAAGAGTAAATTTAGGTTTTACAAACCAAAGTAGAAGAAATGGGGAAAGCATATCCCACGAATAACATGTTCCTAAAAGGGTGAATCTAAGCTACGAAATGTAAAAGTCGAAGGTTGATGCTTGCTAGCTCACACGAGTCTCGACCCCATAGAGCACCAACTTGTACCTGTCATTCATGTAAACATGAACGCCACAGTCAGTGGGGAGTAACTCAAGGTTCTCCCTGCCACATTACATTAAAATAAGCGTAATTATAAACGTAAACAAATCATATAAAGTAGAGAATGAGAAAGAATAATTTAAATGAAAACATGAAAGCATAAGAGGCATACATAACAATGAATGTGAGGAAAGACATTGATTATTGACATCAAACAAGATAATAACTACGAGTAATTCATCACATGGCAAATGACATATGCAAAACATGATGAATACATGACCTTTACTGTTTTAGACTCATTTCCTCCCGGTAGGACGACGATAATACATATCCGATCCTAGTCTAAACCTGGCCAGACTCTCGGGATACACGTTTCCCGATTCGACATGCGGCAGAACGACACCCATCCAAGACTCGATCGACAGAACGGAAGTCGTGTACCCCAAATTCGGCAGAACGACGCGAAAGTGGCGGAAAGAAGAATAGTTAACCAAATCTCGGCAGAATGGCACGAGAAAGGCATAAACACGTCAAGCAAGTACACATTTCATAATGACATTTCCATGCAAGAACAACTCAAGGCAAATCATCGATCAATGTAAGTAATTCACACTTGACATACGATAAATTGATGAAAATGAAGATGATATAACTCACACTTGGTCAATCTAAAGTATATCATGTGATTGTAGTACAAAGAAACCATAAAATCATCACTTATTAACTGTACACTAAAGATATGAAAAAGGGAAACAAGAGCTTCCCAACCGGCAGTGACATCGGCCGCCGGCCCACCGGCCGTGCACCATGCCATAACCAACTTGACATAAATGAGGATCAGAGGTCTCCCAACTGGTGTTGGCACCGGCTGCCGGCCACGTACACCTCAGCCCAAAACACAAATTACAAATTTATAACAGAAACTTCCCAGCCGGGTGAACCGTTGGCGGCTGGCCCACAGGATGAAACACAGCTTACAAACCAGTTTCTAAAAATTAATATTAGAGACCTCCCAGCCGGCAGGGGTGTCAGATGCCGGTCCCCCAGCTGGGACTCACGACACCTGAAAAATTAAACAACAATCTTACTGAAACTTCCCAGCCGGCCAGGCCACCGGCGGCCGGTCCAACGACTGGGGACCACTGTACACGGTTTTCAGCATGAAACGACAACAACATGAATTTGACAATGGGTTTCACACGTAAAATTGAGACGGAAGGCATACATGAGAAGGAATACAGTAGTTCATGTATTCAAACAACAACTTAGCCCAAATATTCCCAAATCAGTGGTTTACATATCAACAATTCTATGAAACATATGAACACAATATTAAATATGAATAAGATGGTGTATTTTGGCCAAGTCAAGCATATAGCTAACACAATCCATCTACTTAGAACATTGACGTGACAAATTAATGAGCCACAAATCTAAATTTCATCAACAATGTAAGATGAACACATTCAATTATGAACCAAATAAGACATATGTCAAAACATGTAAAGTTTTAATCTTTGAACACATAGACACCAATTCTAACTGACCTGCTGCTTTTTTGTAGGGGTGATTTCCCTTCTGTGAAAATCATTATGAGATCTCTCATGACTTTCTCTGAGGCTTCAGGACGGACGATGAATACTGAGAAATATGATGTTTATACGAATGACCTTACTAATACTGATGAAACTTTTATTCTGCATTTGACTGGTTTTAAGAAGGCACATTCCCATTTAAACACATAGGAGTGATATTTATCATAAGAGACTAACTAACCATCAACGTAATAAGCTGGTTGATAAGATGGTTATGAGAATTAGAAGTTGGGGCGCCAAGAAACTTAGCTATGCTGACGGACTTACTCTGGTTAAAACTGTGCTATCTCAATTACATTGTTACTGGGGAAGGATCTTTCTGCTCCCCAAGGGAATTATTAATAAAATAGACAGTATTTGTAGAAACTTTTTGTGGTCTAGGAGTGAGGAAACTTATAGAGTGCCTGCTGTTTCTTGGAATATCTGCTGTTTACCAAAGGACAGAGGTGGGTTAGGCATAAACAACAGCTACCTCTGGAATGTGGCCAGTATTGGAAAGTACTCTTGGTGAGTGGCCATGAAGAAGGATAGCCTGTGGGTTAGATGGGTTCACCATGTGTACATAAAACAGACTGATTGGTGGGCATATTCACCTTCAGTTAACTCTAGTTGGGCATGGAGAAAAATTTGCAAAGTCAAAGAGCAACTTAAAGATGGTTTCCTTTCTCAGTCCTGGTTATAGGAGCCTTATTCCACCATCATTGTGTATAATTGGCTGAATGGCTCTATGCCTAAAGTGGCTTGGGGGAGCTATGTTTGGAATAGGTTCAGTTTACCTAAAGTGAACTTTATTAACTGGATTTTTGTGAGAAATAGACTACTCACCAAGCAAAGACTGATGAAGTTTGGTGTTCTCTCTGATGGTCTTTGTTACTTTTGTGGTAATGCTCAGGAATCACAAGAGCATTTATTTTTTGACTGTCCTAATATCTCAGTTTGCCTAGGCATGCTTAAACAGTGGCTTGATCTGAAGTGGAATGGTTGCTCTTTGAATGCTCTACACAGATGGAGATACAGGACCTTATTGCAAAAGAAAATATTGTTTGCTGGCTATGCTAATCTGGTGTATTTTCTCTGGATGGGTAGAAACTATACCAGGATTGAAGGTGTTGTGCAAAGACCTGAGATTGTGATCAGGAAAGTGCAGGATGAAATTCGATTCAGGCTTCATTTGCTGAACTTACCTTGCTTAATATAGGGCAGAAAGAATGGCTGGTTGCTAGACAGTTAATTAGATGCTCACAGCCTAAGTAAGTACGTGTGATGTGAGGATTGTGTAAGTAATGTAAGGAGCGGATTAGTAACTTTATAAGCATGATGTATGTTTCACTTGATTGAGCTTAATGAGAATTCATATTCTACCAAAAAAAGATACCAATTCTAACACAAGTAAACACATAATTCGAATGTAATGTCAAGTAACCTATCACCATTACCTTCTTAGCCCTTCAATCTTCACTAGAATCATCCACAACAAAGCTATCCTCTTCCGGGTCGTCCAAACTTACACCTAAACATAAAAGTGGAGGACTTTAGCAAGAACTCTAACCCTAGAAAAACATGAATGACACGAAATTGAAGGAAAGCCGGCTCCTTTCTTACTTAGAGAGATGGAGGACGGAAAAAGGAAGAATTTGGCGCGAAAATGACTTGATTCAGTTCAGAAACGAGTAAGTTTTGAAGATTTGAAGTTTGAGTGGAAAAATGGCGTTTTAATGGAGATGGAGGGAGAGAAATTTCAGATTTTATGAAGCTTGAAGGTGAAGTGGGAGGGTTTTCCACCTACAAAGAACACTAGAAAGGGCCCAAAATGACGATACTTGCCCAACTATCCAAGTAACTCGGTTTCCACTAAAATTCGATGTAGAATCCGTTTCTACGACCCATTTGGGCTAAACGATCCCAAATCGTACCTATTTATATAAAAATTCTATTTTTATGAAAATAAGGTTTATTTGGTAAAAATGAAAAATAAAATAGTTAATTAAATATAATTCCAAAGCGGGAATTTCGCGGGTGTTACAGATTGCATGTTGAATAGTTGAAAAAAAAAATCAAAAATTTGAAAAATTGTGCCTTTCATGAAACCTTGTGATGCCTATCCTCACCTGTGCTTACCATTTCCCTCGCCTTGCTTATCCCAATTGTAGCTTTATAGCTATTGAATCACACTTATCGACGAGATTTTGCTAATATGGGGATGTCTTGACATAGTGGGTGAGGGATGGATTGTGGACAAAATAAACTTGATCTTGACATTGGCAAGCTACATACTTGGTAAGGTAGAGCCTCCAATGACCGGTGCATCTTTACCCGGTCTCATTTAGGTGTGTATAGTTTCTCCTCTTGGTGTGCGTTACATCTATACGTACAAGTATGGCATTTGTTCCTTATTCCTAGACATGATATGATAGTTTGTACATGAAGCCTCGTTGTTATGTCTTCTAACATGCATCACCCATTTTGAGCCTTTTCTTACTACATGCTACCCCATGTTTGTTTCTAGCTACATCCCCATATTGCCTACCTTGTTGAGCTAGCAACCATCTTGGTGAGTTTAGGGTGCTCTTGTCATGAGTTGTTCTTAATCTATATTGATGTTGATGGTGTGAAGTTGATGGTATTACTGATTCCCATTGTGGTTTTGAAAAAATGAAGTGAAAGAAAAAAAAAGTCAAAATGAGAAAAAAAAATGATTTGAAAGAAGAAAAAAAATGATGAATGAAAAAGAAGTAAAAAAGAAAGGGATTTAAAAAAAATGATGAAAAAGAGAAGAAAAAGAGATGAGATTGATGCTTCCATGTTTTATGAAGAATTGAGTTGGGAAGTTCCTTTTTGCGTTGTAAAGTCTTAATTTGAGCCATATGCTGCTTTCGTTCAATGTGTTGTTGCTATGAGGTTGATAATTGGGTTATTTAAGTACTCTTTGCTCGTTTGGATGGTTGTTAACTTGACGCTTTACTCCACATATCCAAATTCGTTTGTCCACCTTCTACCCATTACCCATAGCTTCTTTTGTCTCTTCTCTTGGCTTCTTCGTATGCATTCTTGTTTAGCATTGTCAAGTGGGATTTGAAATGTCTACCATACTATATTGCGGGCGCATTCTCTTGAATCATAGATAGGAGAGTGTTACATTCACACACATATATATATATATATATATATATATATATATATATATATATATATATATATATATATATATTGCCATGTTCATTATTTGAGTGCGAGTGTTTTTCCATGAGGAGTCCGATGTCAATAAGATCATGCAAGAGTCGAAATGTCCATGCGAAATCCTTTATGCTACGCCGTCGTGTAAATCTCATCCATTTATTGCATTTTCCCTATGCCCATGTTGTTTCGGTATTTGATTCATTGTGCTTTTACAGTTGCTTGATGAGATTTGCAGTTGGATGGGATGGTTGTGACTCGTTGCCCTTGTCTTGGTTTACGTGCTTGCTTGGGGACAAGCAAGGGTTTATCTTGAGGGAGTTTGATGTGTCATATTTTTATATGATTTTTACCCCTCTTTTAGCTCGTGTTTACATGTCATTTGCACTTTATAGAGTGTTTTTATGAGCTGATTCCGTGTTCTAGGTGTTTTGCATGCTTTATCATGTTTTTGTATGAAATGGAGCATTTGACGGCTTTTTCCTATCATTTTGGCATTCACCGCAGATCACGAGGCTACATGAGACGAGTTTAGGTCTCGTGAGGGCATTTTCGTAAGATTCAAGGAGCTTGGTGTTAGCTTGGATGGTATTTGATTGAAGAAAAGAAGTCAAACTGGAGATTGGCCAAGGTGGATGCAACCCTATGATGCAACCCCTAACCCTTGGGATTGCAATACCTGGATATTTAGATGGGAATTAGAGCACCAAAATAAATAGCTACGACCCTTATCGGGGTTGGTAACCCCGGACCTGTGGGATTACATGTTGACCAAAAAGGAAGACTCAAAGAAAAAAGAATACGAAGGGTCATGCTTGAAAGTCCATAAACCCTAATTAGACCTTTCTAATTAGTTTATCAATTTACTTAAGATTAGATATGGTAAATATGGACACAACCAAGATCACCTATCTTAGTTGTTCTTGAGCTAATATAATTTGAATGATCCTCCACTACAAAATCTCCAACAAGAAGATCTCCCAACGAGATGCACCCAAGAACAAAAACACCTAAAAATCTAATATATATTAACTAGATATAGTATTAGATTACCCTTGATTATTAATTTTAATATTAATAACACTTAGTGAATATTGTGATTTTAATTACTAAATCTTAGTAATTTTTCTTTTGATATTTTAGAGAGATAATGGTGTAATTTTCACATGCATTAGTAAAAATAAAAATGAGCAAGCATGCCCATTTTAAGGGAGGGGAGGCCGGGTATAGGTAGTGAGAGGAAGAGGGTGAGTGTTATTTTTCATGCTTCATAATTACACATGGGTAATGCAAAAAGCTTGTTACATTGGGAAGAAAAATAAGCATGCAAAAGAAGAATAATGATTGTGTCCATAACCACCCACTTGTTCTTCATTTACACGGTTTTAGACACCCATTTAGGGTCGATTTTGATTCTTATATTTGTCGTACAAATACGTGTAAATTTCCACTTAAACATCGTTTCATGTTTAAATGCTTCCCGATTAATTTCGTCCAATAACACTCCGTAAACATACGTGTACATCTACACATATAATTTACGTACTAATGTTAATCGATTAGTACAATTTTAGTAAATTAACAATTAATTAACTAAAACCCGTCTTATTAAAATTTATTATTCAAATATCGTATAATTAAATAATAACTTCCGCGCATCGAGTTCATAACTCGATATCTCTCTAAATTAAATTAATCGACTAACCTTTTAGTCAATTTATCAAGGGACTAATTAAACTGTATCTCATACAATTAATTAGTTGACTATTGGGGTTTGTTCCTCTAGGTGTGACCGAAAGGGGTCAGTTGATCACCTCCGTCATACGACAATAACGTCAAACTCTAGTCAGCCAACCGTTATCGATTTACGTTAATAAACTGACGAGGATCATAAAAATAAATATTCTTATTGTATTCCTCTAATGAGCTTTATTATGTAAACGCACTATTGTGGAGGACACCTACTCCAACAATCTCCCACTTGTCCGATACAAGTTGTGCGTTATCAATTCTCTTGTCCGTTTTATTCTCCCACTCAATGCAAGGTGTCTTTCAGGTCACACTTGCACATGAACATATCGTGAGTGGTTTTCTCGATCTGGAGTGTGACTGCAAGACCGGAAAAATATACCTAGATTACTTCCGAGCGTGGCCACGCATCTACAGTCACAACTCCTCGAGTGGCCCTGAGATATTTTAATCCAACTTGGGTGGACAATTCCTATATGCCCTATCTATCTCCGCTCAATACAGATCACCATGACTCAGTAGATGCCCTTGGCCTCCTTTCACGGCACGACCTAGGACAAAAACTAAAGTCACTCGAAAACCACATTGACTCAGATAATAGTCTTCAGTCAAAAGAATAGACTCATAGGAATATCATTGAAGTCCCTGCCACGACCATGTGTCTATAATAGAACTAAGGGACTCTATTATGGTCACTATCCGGCAAAGTGTCATACAGTCTGCCTATGTAATCAACCAGTCATCTCTATGACCTCATGATATTGAACCAACCATCAATCGACTTACAATCTTGTCACTCCGGGACGTCACCTCATTAAGGGACTAGGGACAAAATACAAAGTTCATCTTGTTCACTTGAATAGGGCTCAAATTGTCATATAACCTATTCGGATAAACAGAGCATTGAAATTTAGTCTCACTAAAAGAAAGAATTCATAAATGAAAACTTAAACAATGAATGTGATTATCATATATATAAAAATGATACAATATCCAATTATTACATATCCATAATCTAAACAAATTCTGGTACTCGTCTCAATCTCATTGCGATGACATGTCCATCATGGTTAGCCTTTGATAAAGGTTTGGTTAAAGTATCAGAAACATTATCGTCTGTCCCAACCTTACAAATGTCAATTTCCTTCCTTTCCACATAATCTCTTATTACATGATATTTTCTTTTTATGTGTCTGGATTTGTTACTAGACCTGGGCTCTTTAGCTTGAAAAATAACCCCACTATTATCACAATAAGAGTGATAAGATCTTCGGTGGAWGGGACTACTCCTAGTCCATCCATGAATTGCCGAATCCAAACAACTTCCTTTGTAGCTTCTGATGCTGCTAAGTACTCAGCTTCTGTTGTAGAATCCGTAGTGATGCTTTGTTTGAAGCTTTTCCAGCAAAAAACTCCTCCATTCAACATAAAGACATAGCCAGATTGGGATTTCATATCATCCCTATCGGTTTGGAAACTGGCGTCCGTGTAAAACCTTACACGCAACTCAGTTTCTCCTCCAAACACTAAGAACGAGTCCTTAGTCCTTCGCAAGTACTTAAGGATATTCTTTACGGCTATCCAATGACTCACACCTGGCTTGGCTTGGTAACGACTTGTCATGCTCAAAGCATATGCGACGTYGGGACGAGTGCAAATCATAGCATACATGATAGACCCAACARCGRMAGCATAAGGGATGGTCTTCATGCGTTCAATTTCCTCAGGTGTAGAGGGAGACTGTGACTTGCTCAAAGTGATCCCTAGACCCATAGAAAGAAAGCCTCTTTTAGAGTCCTTCATATTGAACTTATCAAGAATCTTATCAATATAAGTTTCTTGACTTAATGCTAGTATCCTCTTAGACCTATCCCTATAGATCTGGATACCCAAAATGCGTTGTGCCTCTCCCAAGTCCTTCATCTGGAAATGTTTCCCTAGCCACTCTTTAACGAAAGTGAGCGTCGGTACATCCTTCCCGATGAGCAATATGTCATCTACATATAAGATAAGGAAAACAACTTTACTCCCACTAAATTTCGTGTATAAACAAGGTTCCTCAACACTTCGAG
>VHZZ01001863.1:63522-89238 GCA_009801015.1 Silene noctiflora | reverse complement strand
AACACACTACCCCACATGTAAATGAATTTGGACCACACAAATCAACCCAAAAAAGGAAATAGGGAAGAAAACCCGAATAATCCGAAAAAGGAAATGGGGAACAATAAAGCGAATAGGAGGGAGTATATATTTTAGGGAGAGAATGAAAGAGTAAATGTTTGATAGATTTTGATATTCAACCAAAACATTATGAATACATATTTATAGTCCAAAGTAAAAAGTATAACGTTCTTTTGGCATGCATTGGTTCAACAAAAACATTAAAGTTCTGAATAAAGTTGTACCTTTTGGCTTGCATTGGTTCAACTCTACAGATTTGAAAATATGACAACAGTTCATTCAAAACCGTTCTTCATTTATATAGCAACGACGGTTAGTGAAAAATCGTTCTTTTTCTATATTAAATAACGGTTACGTAAAAACCGTTGACAAAATATGATAACGGGTGTCAAACAACCGATGACAAAACTAATTAAAACGGTTTCTCGTTCAACCGTTGATAATTTTAGACAACGGTTGTTTGTAGAACCGTTGTAAAACTCTTTTAATAACGGTTTATATGGAAACCGTTTCTCAAAATTGCAAGTTCGAGGTTTCTGCCAATATTTTGAGCAACGGTGGTTTATGTTCCGTTATTATATGTAGTAACCGTTGTTATGTGTTCGTTGTTAAAGCGCTGAATTGACGTAGCGGGGTTTCATAACAAAAATTAACTACAGATTTTTTTTTTTTTTTTTGGGCTATTGTCGTTATTTGAAGTGTGACAAAATTGATATGGACTTAGATCGCTACTATTAAAGGTTTTTTTTTAAATAAAATAAAATACTATGATACTTTTTTAAGTTATTCTTATTAATACATGAATTTGTTACTTGCATTTTTAATTATTTAATGTAATTTCATTTGCCGAATTCGTTGTTATTTTATCATTAATTTGTATACTTTTGTAGTTTTTTAATTGATTTTTGATTAAAAAGGTGAAAATGAGAGATAAAGTGAGTTGTCATGTCCCATGGGGAAGGCTAGTCGGAAGACCCAGGTTTAAGCTTTCCCAAGAACAATTTTGTGGAGTATTTATGATCTGAGTCCATACCTTATAAATTTCGAGCCTATCACTATCGGGTAACTTTATTTTGTTTGTCGGTAACTATTGTGTGAGAATATCCAATTATGTAAAAAAACAGTTTCTTTATTAGCAATAATTGAATTTTTTATATTTATAAATGATTTTTTTCTCACAATATAAAACCGTGTTATTCATAGTTTGTGTTTGTCGATAGTCTTCAACGACCGACATCAAATGAATCTAAAACATTCGAACCAACCACCAATTGGATATGAACCCAAAACATGGGTTTTGCCCTTACCCCATTAAATCTCACCTCTTTTACTATACTTGACTCGAATTTTGTTGATCTATTTCTTAATTATATTTAATTCTACTTAATTTTATAAAAGGTAATATAAATAATTTTCACCCTTTGATTATTACTTGTATATCGTTTTTCCTTTTTGTATATTTTCAATCTTTTTAAATTGTTTATGTCGTTATATTCTTTAATTTTGTAGATCTGGTCATCTGTATTTTTTTTTCCAAGCAAATATTTCTTACTTTTAATCAATTTCTGTATTTAAACATTTTTTTGATTTTTTTTTTTTTGCATTTTTTAAATTCGTGGGATTTTTAGTGTTTTTCAGTTTAAAATATGTCCCATAATTAATCTCTCTTTAGATCTAGAAAGTTAGAGATTTTTTAAACATTACTTTATTCCATACTTCAAGTTTTTTTAACCATAATAATTGGCTAAATTTTTTATAATAAACTTTTCGAGCATATTTAAAGAAGTTCTATTTCAACAAATTTCACTCATTTTTAATTACTTTCTAGCATTTTTAAATGATTTTTGTCATTTAAATTTTTTCCTAGTATTTTGTAATAGTTTGTATAGTACAATTTACATTGCTGATTGAAGCCGTTACTTTCAATCATAGGACAACTCAGCTCTATGGTTATTGGTTTAATATATAGGATGAGAATTTTAGCGCTTTCATAATGGGTTGGAAACGAAAAATAATGCCAATGAATCAGTTGAGAGGAAGTACGATATACGATAGCCATCTATATCGTCAAAACATTGTTACGTTTAAAAGAAGAAACCCTTAAACGAGATCTTAGGTTCGTTCCAAGGTATTGTAACACAATAAGATGAGAAAATACACAATCAAACAGATTACAGCAGTTGGGTCAGCAACTACCCTCATCAGAATTTCTATCGAATTAATCGAAAAACAATTAGACAAGAATTCTAAATTCTATTAGCACAAGGGCTAAATCACAACCATTAGATGATCAGACGTCTTTTCGAAAACCAACATTAATTAAAAACAAGTTTAAGCAGAGCTCCATTGTTAACCTTCTCCTGTACCACGGACGATTTCCATGAATTAAAAGCTCTTTGTCAATGGAATGCACATTCCAACAAATTCAACTTCGAGCTTCTGGAGTGGAAATGAGCCTAGTTTCATCAACGCTTTCTGCACAACAAAATAGAATGAGTCTTGATTTGGGGAGTTTGGTTGTAACAGTAGGAACTAAGCAGTATCGTATAACTACCGTCCTTTGGAAGTCATTAGAATGCATAAAAACCTAGTTTTTGTCTTGGTCATGACTCGAGCATTACTTGCATACTTACATGGCCTAGGACAGCAACAGCAACAAATGTTTCTGCAGATGACGGGGTAATAAGTTGCAGGTATGCAGCGTTAACCTATCTTAACAATAAAGAGATGTTCGGAGGACCCATAATGAGAAATATAACAAAAACTGTATCAAAATAACTTATACTTCACACCAAAAGAAATTGCATAGAGTCTAGTGAGCCATTTTGTTGAATTACGTCGTAATCCATAACCATACCATAGTGACTCATGCTGGGGCTTGGCTCATGGGGAACGGGAAAAACAGGGCATCAGTTTTCAAACTTGTTGCATCACAAAATAAGAGAACATGCTTCATATGTATAACCCTAAGCTCAAAACCAACAATACCAAAAATCGTCAGTATGGTTCACGCTCATCTTGCTTTTCTTTTCCGAATAAATTACGTGGAACAACAACAAAAATTACGTGGAATCAGACTCTAGCTATGGTAATCAAACTTGCTCCATCAGAGATAACAGAACATGATTCATGTGGTGCGATAAGTATTACAGCATCCGCATCCTACCAGTTGATCTATAACCACAAGTTTACAACCAAACTTCCAGCATCCTACCAGCTGATCTATAACCACAATTTTACAACCAAACTTATGTAAGACGGTTTTATATGAGTACATTGCAGCGTCACATGTTAATTGACCCAAAATAACTATTTTAGTATATTCCAATTTCCATTTGCTTATGATATGGATGTGAATCTCTAAGTTAATGGTTTCACATGTAAAACAGCTTTACATAAGACTTCATGTGCAATCATTGATACCACAATCGCCAATATGGTTGACACTTCTCTTTCTAATCTTTACCGAATAGATTGAAATTTAAAAGAGAGGCCAAGATGCATATCAACTGGTAACGGAAATTTTATCATAAAATGTCCAATACACCAACTTCCAAAGATTTAATACCATCTAAAACAGTCACTCTTCTCACTAAACTCATTTGACCCCCTTTTTTGGATGAACGGACTTGGAGGGAAACTATGGTGACATAACACATTGTTCGTATGCTTAGTTGGGGTTCGGGAAAACTTCCTTCCAACATGCTAAATTAAAGCTTACAAAAATTTGAAAGGAAAAAACACCAAGGCTACCTTCCATCCTTTCCCCTCTCATTCCCTCTAATTGTAAATTTCATCCAAACGAAACAAGGACCGCCTCAGTCAAAGGACCGAACCAGTCAAAAACTTTTCTATACCCATAAAAAAGAACATTGCTCAATTTTTCGAAACTAAGTAAAAAAAATAAATGAGAAAATAGATAAGAAAGTAAAATAAGTATGTCTTTACAAACTGTTGCTAATTAGCATTCAACATGTAAGATCTTTTGTTCCCTTCTAATTTCGTCCAAGAGAGCTTATCTAAGTATAATAATTTTATACGTTGAGCATATTTTAAGTTTAAACACCACTTAGTACTCCACTTATACATATAAAAATCATAAACGAGGATGCCATTACATTTAAATGGGCTATTAATTTCCCATTTGTTGAAATATTATCCAATACCTTTTTTAAAATTTTGTAACGTATAGTAATACTCACAAACAAGTAGATGTTTTCACAGTCAAACAATGAGACAAACCTATGTTCTTCTGACACTTCACTTTAGTCGAGTGTCGGACACTTAAAAGCGGACACAACATGGCACTTCGACATGCTATCTTAGACCAAAAAGTTGAAAACTTTGCGAAAAATATCCGTGCCCGACTCTTCGACAGGTGAGTCAGAGTAACATAGAGACAAACAATAGGTACAACCTATAACTTCAACACTTCATTTTGATTGAAGGCCGTGTTGGCCATTGAAAGTGGTATGGTAGATCAGTAGGTGTCAATCGAACACAGTTTCAGGATTCAAAATAAGTCATTAAACTGCTCCTAAATCATTTAACCTACTTTAAACTTCTAGACCAAATAAAATCAACTCTTAAATTAAATATATTTAGAAGAAAGTAATGATATTGAAAAGGAAATTTATTTGGTTGGTGACGACATTTGTCAGATATGTTGTGAAATATTGTGTTGTAGGACAAAGAATGAATTTTTTTTATCTAAATAACCATACATGGAAATATAACAAGCCCGCATTTGACTCTTAAAAGTCAAGTGTAGTTAAGTAACAGAGTATTAAACTATCAACAATGCTGCACATCGACTGAACTAAACACAGGCAATTGTAAGTAAAAGTCTAATACTTATCATAGGATGTAAACGCAAGAAACTAGAAGCATCTCATCACTTTTCCACAGTTCGTCTATGACAGAATCATTATGAAAAATAGCACACCATATGAGAAACGCTGCAACAGAAACCACAACAAGCCACTTATGATCATTGATCACCCCCAATTTATTTTCTGATGTTGTATATCCGAAATCACACTAGCATAATCTCCAAAAAATGAGAGAACTTCCATACCCAACACAGGAATTCAGCTACCAAAACACTATGAGTACTATTTCCCAACATTTTTCAGCACCTTTCGGCATCATTCAAAATAGGCATCTTTACCGTTTACCACAGAATTAGCTACTATACTAATACAAAGACCTTGAGCACGATCCTTTATTCTATTTTCATTCATATCACCAATTTAATCCAATTTACCGCCCCAATATCTATTTCAACGGTGATGTGCCAACAATGAAAGAGAATACTACGACATGACATGTAGTACAAATTCGACAGATAATCCCCCACTTAAAAAAACACAAAAAAATAGAAGAATAAACAGCAAGAATATACTTGAGTAGGATCAATTGTCGATATTCTTGTCGAGTTTTAGTATATAACAAATTTACAATGCTTAGTACGAGTCCTTTACTAGGTGACACTACCAAAAATGGCAATTCATTAGCAAGTTGCAAGCTTTTAAGGAAATCATGGACATAAATAACTACTCTCTTAGTAAGTCACCAGAGAAACCGTCTCACAATAACTTTGGAAATCGCGATTAGCGATAAAATCAGTACTGATCAATAATAAAAGGCTTACGAAAAACACATCAGGGGCAACCGCGAGTAGTCTCTCCCTAACTTATTGAAAGAACGTGTCTCCTAATGTTTCACCGCTGTTTCCCCCAAATCGATAATACGGAAAACGTAAACAAATGATTGAGACGATAAAGAATCAATAAAACAACAAATTAATTAAAAGAAGATTCAAAATCAATACCATCCACTAGAACCCGGTCGAGAGTTCCCACCAGATCGCGGCCGATTCAAATACCCGAAATCCGGCTGCCCATGACCCGATCCAGGTCGAAAACTATCCGGCGACCCATTATACCGATACCCATGCCCCGATCCCGGCCGATGACCCGATCCTGGCCGATTACCATTACTATTATTATTATAAGCTGGAGGAGGTGGAGTAACCACCTCTTTCGGCACGAACCCGACACGAAGATGCGGCGGAACGAACTTATCCGGTTTAGGTGATACGGTTTCGGATGCGGGTGGGGATACGATTTCCGGTGCGGGTGCGGGTGCGGGTGCGGGTGGGGTGGAAGGAGAAGGAGGAGAAGCGGAGGTTAGTGGTTTAGGTTTGGGTTTGGGAGAGGGACGAGAGAGGACAAGCATTCCGCCATGGGTAAGACGAGAAGCAGATAAATACGAGGACGAAGACGAGGACGGGGATCGGGAAGAATTAAGGTTGTTGTTTGAGGAGGATGAAGAAGAAGATTGTTGCTGTTGTTTGTCGTAGATATGGTTTAAGTTCAAAGACGAGTATTTGTTGCTTCTTGCCATCCACAATTAATATGAAACTACTAACAATGGAGGATTTGAATTGATGAATGGAAGAATGGAGGAAGAAGAAGAAGAAGAAGAAGAAGAAGAAGAAGAAAGAGGGACAAAAACTTAGATGTGATTCAGGTTCAAATACTTAATTACCTATTTAGACTTGGCAAACTGGTCAATCGAGTTAGGATAAATCGGTTAATTCTGGTCGGGTTAGCTTTATCAAGACCTGGCAAACGAGTCAACCGGGTTGAGTCAATTCGGATCGGATCAATTTCGGTTTTGTTGGTTTCAGGTCGGGTTTGAGTTATTTTCGAGTCAACTATTATCAAGTTATTCACGGTTAATAATCGTTTGCAACAATAAATATTTGAGTCGGATTAATTGAGATTTTGTGTCTTAAATTCTAGTGTCGGTTCAGGTCAGGTCAATTTTGTCAGGTCTAGGTAGGATCATGTCCATTAACCCACCTAAGGGTGTTCATAAAACGGCCATGACCGTAAACCAGAACAGATTGTCCGGTGTTTGGGGTTCACAAATGTGATCAATCTCCAATCGGTCCAAGCTCGAGAAAAAAAAAAAAAAAAAAACTCAAAAGTACATTTCGAAGCCGAAATTGTCCAGTCCAAACCCACAAAAATGGGACCGAAAGAGTTCAGGTCTGATCCGAATCCCCACTTACCCGGCTCATTTTCGGGGACATGGTTCTCCGATTCTCGGTTCGGTTTTGGACAAGCTAAGCTTGCCTAATAATCATTTGTTAACTTTTTTTTTTTTTTTTCTTTTTTTTTTAAAGGGAAATCTATTAACTTTACACAAATTCTCATTTGTGACGGGATACCATTTTGTCTCACAAAATGCCCATGAGAGGAGAGAGGAAAGCAAGTGGGGGGTGCTCCACCTTGTCCCCCTATTCGTTTTGTGAGTAACATTACCCGTCGCAAGGATCCGACCCGTCGCAAGGGAGACTTGCTGTTAACTTTATTAGTGAACAGATGGAGTAATATTAGAGCAATAAAACTTTGATTACAACACAAACTTTATTGCTAAAGGACATCAAATCTTAGTTAAAGGAGACATTTGGAATCATACATAGAATAGAATGTAGGTCGGGAGAGTACAGAAAGCTTATCCAAAAGCCCCACGTTTCAAAATTTAACATTGTCCTTTATCCTTTAGTTGCTCCTGTTTAAACCGTCTCAAGACGTCTCATAATCTTCTTTTATTTTCACCTTTATTTTTATCGGTATGAAAATTGTGATAATTCTTGGATTTCTCTCTTATTAGCTTGTTTACTTTAATTTCGTTATTGATAGTAACGATTGTTTAACATAAAAAGAAAGCGTCTGACACGGTAAAACGGTTCTAAATGAACGTGTGGTGATGTTTGGTATGCGAGAGCTAAGTGGATGTGAAAGGTTGAGCAAGAGTGCAGCAACATCAACATGAGAACTCTGTTTCTTTAAGCTGATGAAGATGATCAATTGGTTAAATTATGAACAAACAAATTTTAAATTTTAGAGTTTTAGGTGCAATTAGTTTGCAGATTATTTACGACTTGACGTATATCATGTTTAGCTCGTAATTCATTGGTTGTGCTGCTTTTTTATGTGAAGTATATCATGTCTAGCTCGCACTAGGACAAGGGTAAAGTTGTAACCATTATTCGCATGAAAAACCAGTTGCAGGAGAAAAGAGTAGAAGATTTCACAAGTCGATAGGAATAATTCAGAGGTTACAGTATTAATCGAGCAAGCTACAGCAACTACTCATGGCAGACGCAAAAGAAACCTGTAGATGTTTTCGGAATGATGGGAGTTGCCTTACAGCTGACTGCTTACTGAGTGAGGAGCTTTGAATCGCAAGCAACTATCTTGACGCGACTGACATTTTCTTGGCATTCCTCACTTTTGAACAATGCATCCTGTAGAATGAACGTCCAAACATTGTCGCAGAATCTGTACGTGTGCAGATGTCCCTGTACAAGATTCAAAAGAAGCGGTAAAATGACACAACAGAGTTTGCCAATTGAAAAGCATAGAATAAATTGTCAATCAAATTGTGATGGAGAGCTTAGACTTAGAGCTTTCAATTGGGACACTTGGGTTTGTTTCGAGTCAAGTCAATGCTAGTCTGGTCGTATTGGGTTCAAGTTTGGCCATGTCCTTGTCACCCTATGGGTAAAATTGGATAGGGCGAAAGTGTGAAACCCAAAACGGATCAACACCAGGCCTTCTTTTGCCAAGACGAGCATTTCACTTAAACCAATACCAAATCTACGACTTCCAAGACAAGCATTTCACTGAAACTCACACCGAACCCACGACTTCAAAGACCAAGAATTCACTTCTATCAAAACCGAGCCTATGACTTCCAAAACAACTTATTCACCATTCCTTATTGATTGAAAGCTCCAAGGTTTATTACTAGTCAACGACAGACAACTTACTTTGCAGGAGATATAAGTATACAACATTCAAGCAATATTCAAAACCCTTTTTTGAGTATACGATGTTAAAATTTAGTTACTGCAAAATTTGAGTAATTCAACCAGCCATTGACTGCTAGTTGCTTAATTCACCTAACAAGAACATGACGAGATACTTTAAGCTACGTAGTATGCTACTACACTGAGCATCACAATTCACAGTCTTCATTCTCTGAAGCCTTACGCCCGACAGCATGTGATCTACAATTAAGCTTGCAAAATCTCAACAAATGAGACATCCCTTCCCCGTCCTTTGAGTTCAACTAACTAGCACCTGCATGGACGCTTTACTGATATTCGTATCTATTGCTCTACAAGGTAATATCGCATACACTACAACCTTGAGCATCATAGTCTTCATTTCCCTAGAGACATACGCACGTAACCCTGACTGCACAAACTCCATAACCAAGCTCAAAAACATCACACACAAGAAGACATTTATGTTCCTCGTATTTTGTTTTACACAAGCAAAATGAGAAATGTTGATCTTAAGCTACACAACATTCACTACTAGTTTCTACATTAAGAATCGTAATCTTCAATTCTCCAAAGACTTGTATTTGACAGCACAAACCACAGTTACATACTGTGGGCTTTGGTCGGTCAATTCTTGAACCAAATTGTGCATAATATAACGAATTTCAAGCAAACCAGATCACTCCTTATATATAGATCCAATAGCGTCCAATGAACTCAAACCCATTCCCCCCAACCAAATAGAACATCAAACCACACAATACTGGCAGAAACCCTGTAATCAAGCTCTTCAAAATCATATCCAAGACGACATCTTTCCCCACACTTAGTCACTTGAGTACAACTAACTAGAACCTAAGGGAATGTTTTATGCAATCAAAATAAGAAAAGTTGATCTTAAGCTACACAGCATTCACAACTAGTTCCTACATAAAGCATCGTAATCTTCAATTATCCAAACACTTTCTTTCAACAGCACAAACCACACTAACATAGTTTGGGGTTTAGTCGGTCAATTCTTGAATCAAATCGTCCATAATAGAACGGAATTCATTCGCAAACCAAATCGCCCCTTATATAGATAGAACATCAAACTACACAATACTGGCACAGTGGCACAACCCTTCAAGCTGTTTAAAATCATATCAAAGCTGACATCTTTCCCCACACTTTCAAGTTCAACTTACTATAACCTAAGGGGTAGTCTTTGTTTACTACATTTATTGGGCATTTCGATCATAGGCAATCCTCCATTCATAATAAGACACAAAAACACCAAATAAACTGAAAGAATACAAAAACTTTTATCCAAAACTTTGCACATGTTCATAAATAATTATCCAGTATCATTTACCTTGATGGTAACTTTAGTCTTCACCTGTGCCTCTAGAGCTTCAGTCATAGACTATAAAACAACATAAAACAAACAACAACACTGTCAGTGCTGGAGCTAGGGAGCGCTAGTAGGGGCGGCCAGCCATCAAATAAATTTGAGAGGCCGAGTTCTAAAAGACCGTTTGAGACCTTATGTAATAGAAAAACTTATTTTTTTTGTAGTAGATGATAATCGAACATGCACATTTAGCTAGCAAATTAGACTCTGAAATGTTCAAGGCTCGATTTGATAACCTTTTGAACTTGCTATTAGACCGTCCTAGAAGGCTAGAACAACGAATTTTTTTGTTTTTATAGATTAAAAGTTTACTTCATTTCATTAATCCCTAAACTTTCCGCCCCCAAACGACAAATCCTGATTCCGCCACTGAATCGAGTAATATTCAATATAAACAAACAAACAAACAGCAAAAAGGCGAAACTTTGAAGAATTACCTTATCAAATTGGACAAGAACTTGAATAGCAAGTTCAGGACTAAGAACACCATTTTGAACCATTTCATCCAATGTTTCAGTCAAGCACATTCCTATGGTAGACCTCCTGTAAAGCTCAAACGTAGCCATTTCTTCACACTTAGATCTGCTCAAAATCAAAAACCCATCTCAAAATTAGTTGCAAAATCAAATCTTTATAACAATAATTCACTCAATTTCACTTAGATATGACATTTCTAGAGGGTTTAAGCAAACGGGTCATCAAAAATCAGGTGAATTAAACGATATCAGGGCGCCACTGGATGGTATCGAGTCTTTGTATCACCCTTGATGGTTGCTATATTTTGGATGTAGAGTTCTCGGTATCATCCAGTGGCGCCATCTCATTTTCGAGAAATTGGTAACGAAATAAAGGAAGATTTACAATTGAATGAGGATGAAATTGAAATTTGGGATGCTTTTATATCCTAGGGATTTCTGTTATGGTGTTTATATACTGCTGACTGATCTTCGCTTTGTTGTCGTTTGGATGAATGACGAAAATGTCCTTTCTCAGTCGATTTTCGTTTCGCTCTTGTGTAAGACCGTTGTATACCGTATAACGATTTTTTATATGTTAATAGTACAATACCTTATTTATTGTCACTAATAATCTAGTGTTTAACCAATTAACGCAGAGGAATAAATTGGGTAGATTTCGAAAATCGTTTGGAGTTGGAGCTGTCATATCGAGTGTCCGTTTCATCGTCTTTTTCATTGTAGGGATCATTTTAAGTCGACTCAATTTTCTATTTTATTGATGTTTTTAATCTTTATCTCAAACAACCCGATTTAAAAAAGGTGGACTCTCTCTCAATTTGAAGTCGTGTTATACATCTTCTTCGTCGACTTTTTGTAATCAAAGTGAAGTATGGTATTTAATGGGGTTCGAAACTATGTCATGGCAAATGGCAACTACCCAAGTTTCGATACTCCGTATGTATTTGGAGTAGCTACCCAGAAGAGCAGGTTGTTAAATGTAACTTTATCGGTTAATCTAACTAATAGATTAAGTAATATCTACGGTTAATTGAGTTATACTCCGTATCATTCAGGTGAGTTTAAATTCGAGTCACATCAAATTATGACAATGTTGTGTATATACCTCAGTTATAGAATCCGAAAAAATTAGAATCTTTTTACATCAAATACAAATACGGTGATCATGTACATCAAGCTAAAAGGTCGTACATGAATCTATTTTTTGCTTATTTGATCTGAAAAGGTATACAAATTGCTACGATTTAAAATCTAGATACTTCTCGCGATAATGTGCATCAACAGAGAGAGATGCTGTACCCTTAGTCCAACGAGAACGCTCCGTTGCAATACCTACACAGACGAAAATCCGAATGATTAAAAAAAAAGGCATTCAGAAGTCAGAAGTGATATAAGGGGAAAAATGTATAGTTATGTTCGGACTGTAAGAAGAAATACACTCAGTGTATTAACCATGCATAAAAAACCATGATAGTCAAATACGGGAATAAATAGCAAAAGAAGTACTTATTGCTGAACTTCTCAATGGCGTCTGATGCATAAAGAAGTGTTTCGTTAGCTTTCTCCAAGACGACATAGAGCTCTTTCCCTTTTGTAATCCGAGCAACAACCCATGCGTTATTCTTTGCCCTAATGCACACTTCAAGCTCCTTTTCTTTGCTTACTTCTTCCTGTCGGGCCCTACTCTTTTCGAAATCAATCTCTTCCCTCAGCTTGCACATTGCAACAAACGATTCCTGAAATGGAGTACCATGAAACAAACGACTCAGTCCACTGCGGATCCTAGAGTTTAACATGGAAAATTACAAGTTACAAGGGTTCCGAAACAAAGCAGGCTAGGCTAGGGGGAAGTCGAATGTATGCGGATTTACCCTTGTGTTAACCAACAAGAATACTGAGTCTTTGGCTCCATCGGAAACGATGGAAAGGCGTACAACTTGAGAACACAAGAAATCAACAGTAACTTGTAGTTTTCTACCTTTATGTGATTGTAAGTTCGATGAATTTACGTTACTTTTATTGCTGCATGTGAAGGGTGCATTACTTTGGCTAGACGATAGGACTGAAAAAGGGGTAATTTCACGAAGCTTATCAGCAAAATAAAGACCAAAATCTCATAAACTCAGGTAAGTCTGATGCATATTTACCAGTAAATTTCTTTCACCTGCGGAGTATGACTTAACAATCGACTGTGTCTCTAAACCACCAGTGATCATATACCAGCAAGTGAAAACTGAAAACTAATGATTTTACTAGCCTAGTCAACTAGGTCAGGTGATACTAAACCTTAAGATTTTGTCATTCACTTTTACTACACTATGCTTTAACTTCACCATTCTCTCAATCTATTACCATTTACCAGCCACGTTCAAGTCTTTTTACCAGGGCGGGGATCCAAACCCTGGCATAAAGTATTTTCTTATTAACACAAGAACGGTGCTGGGCAGCTCTGTCAAGTGACTCAAGTCTTAGCATCATGGACCAATAGTCTAATATACTAGTCATAAATAATACGGAGTATGACACTATGACCTGGTCCAAAATGAAGGAATATGCAAGGTTTGAGTCTTCAGTTTAAAAAACTGAGGCAAAAGACGACCACTTGAATGTGTTCCATAGGATCACAAATGAATTTATATAGAATAAAAAATAGCAATTACTACAAAATCTCAATATACATCTGTGAGACTGTGACAGAGTACTACCTTCGCCAAGGTTGTAGCTTTACCGGCTGGAGAAGCCCTGGACACACTTCTATCACCATCTACTAACAAGTACCGATATCCCTTGACATGGTATGCATTCTCACCACCCCAACCCTTCGAGAGTTTTTCTTCAATTTTAAGGATCTTTAGTGATGCCTGACAGATTGAAAGCAATAAGATAACAACAATGGCCATGACATAGTTCCAAATGAGAACATCAAGCGGAAGAATAAAGCAAAAGAATCAAAGGAGCACAAGTTTATAATATAGTTCCTGTGTCACACCATTTCCATTGCATTTGATTCGCGTACGGAGGAATGTCGTCGGGGAGTATACATAGGTTTACCTATCAAACTAAAAAAAGAGTGCTTCGATGACCCTAAACTTACCATAATTAAAGATGTACAAATATGGATGGAAACCCAAACATGGAAAATGTAAGGAACTGGGAAGTATTTATTTATGTAGCGCATAAACATTGATAAACAAGAACCAAATCAGCTGCTTCAAAATATTGCCATATTAAAGAAGCACCACCACCAACAACAACAACAACATCAGAGCCTTAATCCCAAAATGGTTTGGGGTCAGCTGACATGAATCATCCTTTAGAACCGTCCATGGGTGAACGCACCGAAGACGCAAATATTTAAGCGATTTATGAGATCAAATATTTAAGCACATAGGCCTGAAAAGCAATATACAGATCAACCAAATAATAATATGGCAATAAACTTATATAAATGTCTGCCTGATTATGACTGAATGTCTGACACTCTGACACGCCTGATAGGCATGTATCAATAAAATCCGGGAAAGCAAGGAAAGATAGACACTTACTTTCTCCAGAAGCTGGTGTTTTACGGTAGGGATTTCTCTTTCAGCATTATTGATCGAGGTGACAGGAATTAGAAGAATAATCGTGATATTCTTGTGCTGATGTGCACAAAGATACATTCTTTCTTTTGATCCCTGAAGCCAAATAGTAGGGATTACTGAATTTGGAGCATGAGTATCTGAATTTGAACCCCATGATTTCGCTAAGAGAAATCCGTCCTTCCCTTTAGACCACTTGTCTAGCTGCAATGGTCTATTTATGAGACGACTGTCATCTCTACTTGGGGAGGTATCTCGTGATCCATGGACTTGTTCAGCAGAAGATGAATTTTGAAACACAGATCCTGTGGTGTAATGTGGAACCGTACTTCCTTTGCGAAGATAGGACCAAGAGCTTGTCTTAGAAGATAAAGCCTGAGGAGACATCCTCATAACAGCATACGTGTACAAGTTGACTGTGTCGTCCTGTAAAAGAACCGTGCTGGTGATAAAATTTCTGGTCATATGTCAGGGAATCCCAAAACATTGTTTCGTGAAATCCAAAGCACTGAAATAAACAAAAACTAAAACATGAACAAGGATTCACAAAATACCGGACAGAGTGACGTTGACACCAGCAAGTCATGAAACAAGATGACAGAGTGACACCGAGCACTTCCAGCGGATGACTCAAGTAGTCTCATCAGTGACTGCCCAATGAACAGGGTCATGATATACATTAGCATATACTGTATAAAATATTATATGCAGGATAAACCAACTATTAGGAAAGTATATTCATAAAGATAAAAGAACAATAGAGAGGATGACAGCAAAGTAGAATCTCATTTCTAATAAAGGAAGTTTTCCTCCACATTAACTAATGCACAGAATAGTGCAATTAACGTGATTAGATTCACACATATCAGCAAGGAGAAAGCTATATTTGAGTGGCAGAACCTCAAAAACGAACGAAACAGGCAGAAATAAAGTATAAATAGCTAATACAAAGAGAATATCGAATATGCAAACACAAGTACATAAATTATAAACATGTCCACAATGACAACAACCCTCTGCCGAAAAATAAACATAAATAGTAATTCAATATCCAGTACCTGTATTTCTATTGCTGCCTCACGACCTACAGTTAACATTTGCACGGTTCCTCTTTCTTTCAAAGAATCACGGAAGGATGGTAACTGGAGTTTCTTTCCAGAAAACATATCTGCCTCAAACAGAAAATTTTACGTGAGGCACGAGGAGAGCAACTTCAGTACAATGCCACAGTTGCAGAAATTGAATGAAGAATGATACAGGAACTTCAGCTTTACCGCAGCAGCAGAAATCCAAATGATACCGTTTTTGACATGCTGACAATTATAACTAACAATAAATTTTAACTAAAAAAACAATCGTAAATAAAATGTCATTATACTAGCAATAGTTAGCCTTACCAAATAAATAGTCAGTAATGAAGGAATACAGAAGGGGACGAAGAAGTGCTCCACTAGACTCCTCATCAAGCATCACCCTGATAGATCCATTGAACATTACAAACAGAGAATGCACTTCTTTAAGCATACTCCTTAGTGCATCAATGCGCCATATTGCCTCTAACTCCTTGTTCTTCTCCACCACCTGCAAAAGATAAAGCGCAAGACCAATAAGTTGAGAATGTAACATAAGAATTTTCGACAACTTGTCACAATCATTATATTACCACTCAGCAAAAGCATCACATTTATATCTTTCTTGAGGTTTTAATTACAAGAGCTATAGTTTTAGACAAAACCGAGAAAGTAGTATTTTATATGCATCGCATTTATAGGTAGCAGAGAAGAAATAACAGGATAGTAATTTACAGTCTCAAAATGTAAAGTCTCTCAGGTTCATCAATCCCTGTTTACAAAGTTATACAGAATCTAATCGAGATCAACATGATATGTTGTCAGCTTCATTTTATTTTCCTGTGAAAATGCTACCTCATGTATATACAACGTCCAATAACAGAAATCGAGCAAGCTTTAACCCACTAGGATACATTCTCAGGTAATCCCTACATAGCCATGCAGTATGTTCAATTTTAAATTATAAACTGGCATACGCCTTGTCAATGGAAGTCATTGTGGAGCGCATTTTAGGAGAAGCGATAAACACATACCATCACCATCCAAATGTCAGGTTCTGGTTCGTAGAAAACATGAGAATGCCTGTCTGCTTCAATCACCTCACAAGCAGCATCCGGAGAGAAAATTCTATAAATGCAAGTATAATTTATTTTCTTGTTTAAATAATGGCAAACTATGAAAAAAAAAAAAAAAACACCATGGTATAATAAAGAAGGAAATCATCGTAAAACAGAAAAATCAAATGCAGTAAATTTCCAACAGAAGGAACCACAACAGCAGAATCAATATGCAATCAGCCACATAAATTTCCGTAATGAATACACATCTTCTTAGCTATAGTATCATCCACTGTTCACTACCAGAAATGGTAATCCGACATACAGCTGGATTACATAGTATCTTGCTACACTAAACCAAGCAGCATTCCGTGTAACAAAATGTCACAATATCTGCATATCAACGTCATGTTGTCATATAATACTCATTTAACTTGTATTACAAATATTTAAAAGCTCTAGAGTATGATTGATTAAGGAGAATTTTCACTAGATTATCCCTCGTGTTGTAGAAATATTTTTAGTTTAATCAACAAAAGCATACTAAATGCCAGCCCCATTACACTAATATGAAAAGATTGACTGCATCTTATCTTCGGTACCCTGAGCATGGGCAAAAAATTGAAAAACTATTCTAGTTTGTGACCACAAGATGTCAAAGTAAGCATTTCCCTTTTCTTCAGGGACTAAAATCAGGCATTGCTCAAAACTCAATTCTGTATGCCCGACAGCCTTTTCAAACTAGATTAATCATATTATTGAACCAATCAATCGACAATGAAGATGGACAACCTAACTCGACCTTAGGCACTAAATTCTGTAATAGTCCTACTCCTAAACATAAGTTTCACCAGATTCCCCATACATTAGGGTACGCCACCATACATCTTATCTCCCTAAAAATGACTACAAAAAGCGTCTTTACGTCATTTCACTACTCTTAAAAATCTAACAACCAGCTTGTGATTCACTTTCATACAAGCATTGATTAAGCCATCAATCATCCACATATCATCATTACATAACAATCAGGAAAAACTGGTAAGAATCCCACATTTTCACAATTAGAAACCCGGGAACGTCAAATGCACGCAACCTTACCAGTAGCTAGTAAAACCCTAATTCTAAGAAACAACAAAACTACCCACAAACACAAAAAACATGAAAATGCAATTAAAATTCAAAATTCAAACACCAAACATAAAACCCTAAATTCCCAAATTTAGTAAAACAAACCTTGTGAAGGTGATCAAACCTTCACTAAGTCCGATTACAGAAAGTTGTTGAGTAAATGCTGAATCGGGAGGATAAAAAAACAGAATCTTTTCAATCTCTTCTCCTTCTTTTTGCCCTCTTCTTAGATCAAATACACACAATTTCACTGAATCAGCCGGTATCGACGACGAATTCGCCGAATACAATCCCATTATTGTATTTTCCCAGCTTTAATTCATCCAATTTCAGCAAAATTACCCCATGAAATTGCTTGGGTTTTGAATCTAACCTTACAATACAATGCAGTTAGGCTAAAAATGAAAGAAAAATGGTGGATTGTGTGGATGAATTGGGGGAAAATGGGCGATTTGATTGAGGAAGTTGTGTTGCCGGAGTTAGGGAGAGAGAGGGGGTTTTATTTTATAGTTTGCCGCTGGATTTACCGAACGGTCAACCAAACTCGGAACTCGAACTCGTAAAGCTGACCCGGACTTGAAAGGAGGGTGTAGTTTAAAATAGCTCGACTCGAACTAGCTTGAAACAACTAACAATTAGTCTTCCTCAAAACGGAGGTGTCTTAGATAAGAATTTGCTAACAACTAACTCAAGACAAAGTCTCTCGTAATTATGATATGATGTGACTCACAATGGCTCAATTGACCTGACGTAAATAATTAGACGGATTATGTTGTAAAGTACTTATCCTACTCCCTTCATTCAACTCCACACTACCACTTTACTTTTTTACGTTTGTCAACGCGTGTTTTATGCAGTAAATATCGTTAGCTACGTATTTGCAAAAATTATATAAGTTAGATATTTATAATATACTCGTAAAGACGGATCGAACAAGATCCCACATGAATATAATTTCATTTACGTATTGAGAGAAAATTGAATTTGAATTCTTGCTTGTGAATATTGTGCAAAATAGATAGTGCTATGTGGAGTTGAATGGGGGAGTATTAGGTATGGTGGTAAATGAAAATTTTGTGCGCTTTTTAAAACGTATCTTAATACAGCTGATAAAAGCTGACTTGAACCGGGAAATCCGATTCAAAGCGCTCTAAAGTCAGTCCGATATAACCTAGAATTTGGGTGAAAAGAAACCAACCCGACCCGAGGTCAAATCGATAACCGAAAGCAACCTTATTTATTCGAACCTTAACCCGGCCTAAGCAAACATGAACTGACACAGACTCGGTGTTGGCTCGACCTAATTTTGACTCGTTTAGAAAATTAGCTTAATAACGATTTAAATACGACAAATTGATATTTATCTTATTTTTAATGTTGTAAACGGAAATAAATACATAATTAAATTGATTTTACATGAAGTTATCAATCAAATTAAGATGAAATGTACTCCGTATACTTAAAATTTGACCCGATAGTGACCCAAATTGACCCGACCAGACTAGTTACCGTATTATGAGTTTACAACACATCTCGACAATTATCTATCACGAAATGTAATCAACCCGAACATATTGATGATATGACACAACACAAACCCGATATAATACAAACTTCTTTCATCCAACCCATAAAAAATAAACAACCCGAGTAACTCGATTATCACCTCAATACATACAAAACTAATCAAATATACCAAAACCGTAAACCTAATCGAACCCGTATAGGTATATAACAGTACCAATTCTACTTCCCTTTTGCCTTGAAACTGGTTTTGATCTTGCCACTAAAATTACACAAGATCACCCTTGAATCCACACAAATCCCTCTTTGATCTTCATATATGCACAAATAATCTTAGGAGTGCACAAAATTTGGATCAATTTCATCCCAATTTTCATTAATCCTTTTGCTTTAGGTATACTTCTATTCTACCCTAATTCCCACTTTTTTTTCTTCAATTTTTTGTTCATTTTATGTTAAAGTATTGATCTTTACTTGAATTTATCATCTGGGTTCCTGTTATTTTGTCCATAAAAATCTGTTTTTGAATGAATTGTTTTAGGGTTTACATCTTATTGATTGAATTGTTGTTTGATTTCAAGTTATTTCATGAATGTGCACTTGCATTTTTGATGATGTTGTTAATTTGTGTTATGTTTGGTACAATTATCACATTTCCGTCGTAATCGTTTGTTTACTTTTGATTAGAGTAATCCAACTCGCAAAGAATAAAATGGGTAAATAAATGATTGAGACGGAGGGAGTTGATGACTTGACGTTGCGTCCTTGTTTTCCCTTTGAATTATGATGATTATCACTTGATTTAATTAGCGAATGTATGAGTTTCTTGAGCAATTTAATTATTTTTTGAAGTGTGGAACTTGCTGACACTATGCTAAGAAGGTATCGGCCTCTTAGGGTTTAGGACTTTTGCTCATCTAACTTGGCTATAAGAGTAAATTTTTGGTGGGAACCGAATGTGACACACTGACACTCAGGTATTTCACGAAAGGTTGTTAGTTTCGTTGGAGACTCAAGTGTTTGGCACTTGGGAATTAGGGAACTTGCATTGTTAGAGTAACGGAGTAACGTACCCCCATTACCATCTATGATGTTTTTGGTGAAAAATTAGATGTAAAATTGCGCCCCTTGACTACAATTCATTACCATTTAGATTACTCGGGACGCTGGAGTATATCATATTACCATATATGTCTTTTCTTTTTGTCGTAATATCAGTTATTATTTGGTGTAGTAACCATATCTGTCAATGTAGCGTGTGAGCGTAGTGTACTTTTTTCCTACTCCAATTATCTGTTCTTCCCATCTACGAAGTATAATCTTAACACAATCAAAACATCTTTAATTGACGTTGAAGTAATAATCGCAGTTCTGCTTGCCCGTGTACTTATTCTCTGATATCAATGCATAAAAATCTTCTCAAAGACGCGAGATAGTTGTTTACGACCTTATTTTCTTAAGGCATTTAGCTTTAATTGCCGATGACAATTCGAATCTCAATGTTTAAATAAGGAGGTGTATTTCTAGCATTTACGCTGTTTAACGCTTATGTCCGTGAAAGTTGCACAGCAATGAAGGGCAAAGGGATGAAGAACTCCGCAGTATCTTCCCATCAGACCTTGAAGGGTCAAGCAAAGAATCGGGTCCAGCATCTTCAATTAATGTTCAATGAATTTCAGCTCGCAAGGAAGGAGAGTCGCACCGGGGATCTTGCTAAGCTTGAAGAGCAAGTTATCGAAGTACTCCGTGAATGGAAATCCGAGCTTGATGAACCCACCCCTGCTTCTTCATTCCGTGTTTGTACCTTAGACTTCCTTTTAGTTATTTTATGTGTATCTTTTCTTATTAGGGTGGAGAAACTGGAGACTAACGCTTGATATGATACACAGGAAGAAAGTCTTGGATCATTTGAACACTTTAGTTCCATGTTGCAATATTTTGATCTTGAAGACGACGCTACAAGCCCATTACCAGGGCCATCAACTATGATTCATGGGAGTGGGAATGAGCATGGGCACTTGCATTTGACGAATGAACTCGGAGTGACAGATTGTGCAGGAGATAAAGAGGTCACTCCCATTTTTTATACCTTTCCTTCTCCTTGACCTTAGTGTGAAGGTAAATCATATGTTCGTGATTTATCTAATCACAAAGGATGGTTAAAATTTGTTTGCAGAGTTCATTTTCTGAATAGTTAAGGCTTAAGAGCAAATGCTACTGTTGTAGCGTACTAAAGTTGGGATTGAACACATATATCTTGTAGACTACATATCTCTCTTTTTTTTTTTTTTTTTTTTTTTTTTGCGATTGTGGTAATCTTCAAACCTTAGATTACTCAATCGTGATGCGGTTGTCATAGGTAATGTTGAGTAATCAATACCATCTTTATAGCGGCGTAAATGCAATTGTGTTTTTAATAGTAAAATGGTCAATTCACAGTCCCGGTAATATTAATTCTGTATAGTGATGGCTTCTGTTACCTCGAGGTATTTTGTTTTTTATTTTCCCAATAAATTGAACTCTAACATGGGTACAAAAAGAAGTTGTGTCATTTGGACATCTGATACGTACTTGGAGATACACCTAATGTAATTAATACAAGTATATAGGAGTTAAGGTCAAGTTAACATAATGTGTTCAACTCAGTTCAGTTTTGTACGGAGTAGTGGTTTATCAATCGAAATGTTTATTTGCAGTATATTAAAAGGTCTGTTGTTGTTTCATGGTTTACAGGAATACTATCTGAAACATTCTCCACAGCAACATGAATATCAGCTGCAGAATCATGTTACAAGTCATATGCCACAGCAACATGATTTTCAAGGTTTTGCGAATCATGTGCCACCACAGCATGAATTTCAAGATTTTGGGAGTCCACTACATCATCATGAGTTTCAAGGTTTTGATCATTGCAATAGTACTCCTAATGTGCAACGTACTTTGGTTCACGACTTTGGCGCCTCTGGTTTGAACAACAATCTGGTGGCCAATAACCCGAATATGAGTAATCAATTGGATTATCTGAACTCGAATGCACATCAAAACTTTGAAAATGAGGTGTTTCTGAGTGCTAGTGATATTGGGCAATGGGGATTGGATGTTTCAGATTTCTCCGATGTGTTGCCAAATGTCAATCTTCAACCATCTGCTTTCTTGGGACCGAAATGTGCTTTATGGGATTGTGCAAGGCCTGCTCAAGGATCTGAGTTGTGTAATAACTACTGCAGTTCTTTTCATGCCGAATTAGCCAAAAAGGAATGCCCTCCTGGATCTGGTCCTGTTTTGAGGCCTGGTGGCATTGGTTTGAAGGATGGTCCTCTGATTTTGGCTCTTAGATCGAAAATAGAGGGAAAAGATGTTGGCATCCCTGAATGTCCTGGCGCTGCCTCAACAAAATCTCCTTGGAATGCTCCTGGTAAGCATTGTTTCTGTGATCGTTTCAGCCCTACTCCTGCTAAACACACGTTTTGACTTTTGATACCTATGCTATTTAGACACATTGCTTTTGGGGTCATGTTGGTGTCCTCCACAACACTTGAAATAGGGATGGAAATGTACCCTGCACTTTTACCACTTCTTAGTGGAGACCAAAGGAAAGGCAAAATGGAGAAAAGCAGATCGTCTGAAGCACAGTATTATTTTTAAAGATTTTCAGCGTTTTCATGTCTCCGTCTCAAATATATCTATTTTTACTTTAAAACTCTACATATATATCTCGGATTATGTTTTTAGAACGCTGCCATGCTTCTGTATCCTCATTTTAGGATGAGGTAGAGTTTATGGAAAAATGCTTATCACTGAATTCTGTTGACTTATTCAGTTTATTTGACCTGCAGAACTATTTGATATTTCAATTTTAGAAGGCGAAAAGATCAGGGAGTGGTTATTTTTCGATAAACCTCGAAGAGCATTTGAGACTGGAAACAGAAAGCAAAGGTCACTACCTGATCATGAAGGGCGTGGTTGGCACGAGTCTAGGAAGCTTCCTCTGACTGAATATGGTGGTCGGAAGAGATCCTATTATGCAGACCCACAACCACAAAAGAACTTCGATTGGCATTTGTACGAGTACGAGGTTGACAATTGTGATGCTTATGCATTATATCGACTAGAACTAAAGGCTACCGGGGAGAAGAAGAGTCCGAAGCTTAAGGTAGCCGAGGAGAAGAAAAGCCCGAAGATAAAAGCGAGTAATGATCCCCTTCTCGATTTGCAAAACCAGATGGGTAGACTCACTGCTGTAGTCTCAACCGAAGACAAACCTTACGGAAAGGGAAAGTCAAAGGACAATGTTCAATCCAACACCGGAAATGCTGCTGCTTCAAGTAGTCCAAGCGAGACCAATGTTTATGTTCCCTGAGCTGAGATGCATTTTGCTGAAAATAGAAAGGAGTGTTAGTACATTTGCATACATCATAGTAAATTGACATAGCTGTAGTAACTAGTAAGTAGTAGACACATAACTGTCGACTTGATATATACATGGTAGGATGAAAAACTCGGTTTTTGTAATCGTCTCTCTTGCTGCTTGTGAATGAGCGATCTTTTGTTTTTTCCGAATCAACGGATGAAAGATGGGAACATTAACATGAAAAACATTTTCAAATTAGAAAAAGGTAAACAAATGAGTGACACATCTAAATATGGAATAGGTAAAGGGACGACCAAGACGGAGAGAGTATATGTTAACCTCAAATACCAAATTTATTAAGACATGTAGTTTCACTTTCACAGACATGTCAAAGAGATAACAATCAACAATCTGGAATAAGGAACATACGGAGTACTACTTTCGACGGATTCATTGAGTGGCATCGATCTTGTTTCTCGAGTTTAGTTTTACCGGGTTCAGACCCAAGTTTTGACCAAACCGTCTTCAAGGGTTCATCAAACCCGAACTTACAACCTTAGTTGTAACCATTTCAAATGGAAACAAACATTTGGCAATCAGGTTCCTACCAACCTATTATCGTAAAAGTTTTGTCGACAAACATTTAGCAATCAGGTTTATAAATAGTTAATCTATTAGCAGGTAAGGGGGCGGATATAAGCATCGGCATAAAGCATAACTAGTACAGATCCCGTGCAAATGCACGGTATTTTAGATACAAATATTAGAAAATTTGACAATTAATTAAACTAATGCAATTTATCTCCAATTTGAAAAGAGTAGAAAATTTGCATATATCCCAAGGAAATATTTTATTAAGTCTTATTTATGTAAAAGTTAAACAATGATAGATGTTAAACCATGATTTATGTTACAAAATTAATTAGGAAATAAATATTATTTAATAGTAAATATAGACACCGAAGACTAATTAATTAGGAAATAAATATTGTGAAATAAATATCACTTAGGCAGGAAATTTAAGCGGGAAAATCTAGACATGTGTTAATCTTTTAGTATATAGGGGATGTTTGGCGAGTAGCAATCACGGGTCCGGTGTGACAGCTAAAACCATCAAAATAGCCAAAAACACCACCATATTAACCACCTTCATATTCTTGTTCATTTCCGTATCAACCTCCAGATAATTATTTCACGTCACACCCAAAGCTAGACTTTTATTCAAGTCGTTTTCCGGCTAGACGACTACATCTTGGGGAGTTGCCATGAAATTACGGTTGTTTTTAAGGACCAACTATTAGCCAAAGTTGCTTAAGGGCCCAGCAACTATAGTATTTTACAAAAAAATAATAATAGAAAAATAACCTTTATCAGAATTGAAGTCGGGAACAATAACATCTCCTATCTATTAAAAGAATAATTTTTCTTAAACTTTCACTTCAAAGTGCACAATTTAAATAAGGAAACTATACTATTGGTTGTTAATGTCTATTAWGTACATTTATTCATACAAATTAACTAAAAGATTAACAAAATTCCAATTTTTTCCGCTGAAGTTTCCCCCTAATCATTCAGCTTCTGATAGTGGTCCTCAGTCTCATTAATTAATCTCATTATTATCATCTTTATATTTACATGGCATAAATAAATAAAATCTTTCTTAATATATATCTTTACTCAAAAAATCATCTGTTAATGTTTAATTATTTATGTTTTTAATTGATGTAAATATGTAATCATATAATATCATTCTCTTTAAAAATAATGTTGACAAAATAATATTCACAGAACACACTAATCTTATTCGATGTAAAACTATTAAACCTTCTATTTTACAACTCATGATATAAGATACAACGATAGTATAGTTTCCTCATTAAATTTCAAAATGAATTAAATAACTGTAAATTAATTATTATAAACTCTAATATCCTCTTTTAAAAAAGCCGTGCATTTGAACGGGTATTATACTAGTTATAATTAATTACTATTAGCTTTGCAAATCAAAATGAAACCCTATATACTATTATTAATAGTTATAATTAAGTTGCATCTACAGTGACGACACGGTTCTAGCAATATTGGTATGCGAGCAAGGCGATTTAGCAAAACTCTAGCAAAAAAATGTAATAAAGCGTCTCCCTTGTGACGGGTCGGTATTTGTGACGGGTAATGTCACTCACAAAACGAATAAAGCAAAAGGTGG
>VHZZ01001863.1:32734-44345 GCA_009801015.1 Silene noctiflora | reverse complement strand
ACATACTACATTTCTTGTGTTGTACCGCTAGGGTATTTTTGCATAGGTTAGCGACGACCTATCATCATATAACAATACAACACAATTTTTTTGAACTCATTAATTAAAGACTGAATCTTTAATAATTTTTTGGTACAAAAAACAAATCTACGATACCCAAACCGAAAGTCTTTTGAATTCATTAGTCATGCCAATTAGTCCGAGTAAAAAAAAATTAATAAACAACTATAAAATGAATATATTAAATCATAATTAATTATTCCTACATAGCTATATATGAAAGGGATAATTTTCAAAGAAATTTTTCAATAACTGTAATTATATCAGTATTTAAGTCATAACTAGTTTTTACACTCGTGCATAATGCATGGGTTCTAACAGAGATGGCCATTTTAGAAAGATGAATTGTTCCTACTTAGTAAGAATATAGATGATGTTCAACTCGAGAAAGAGTGGTGCACCTTGGACCTGTTTTCGTCAGTGTTTTTGTTGTTTCACTGGTAAGTTGATATACATGAAGTGAATATTCAAAAGGATTAATTGATGGGAATAATCCATACTATGGGTGCCCTTCTTATATTAATCCAAATTATGGATTAACTCACTTTAATCCCGACTATCCTACACTCTTCCCACATTGCACCTTAGTGACCGGCTACCTAAAAAACAGGTAACCCCTTTCCTTCTTCCCATTAATTTTCGAAAAAGCGCGATTAACTTTCCTTCATCTCTTTCCTTGGCTAAATCTCAGCACCATTAACCTCACTTTCCCCTTTCATCATTCATTCTCTTTCCATTCTTCTCAGACCATATAAACCATCTTCTCCACACCACCACAACCACCCCACAACCCTTACACACCAGCACCGAACCTTCAAAACATCACCATTTAGCAGCAACAAGAGAACCATATCAAACAAATCCGGAGCATATTCATCAACACCAACCCGACACCATCCTTAACAAGCGAGCACCTTTCATCTAACAAAAACCATCATTCACGCCACCAGTTGCGCCCACCACACCACCATTGAGCCGTCGTCAACCTCATTTTCGTTTCTTTCTAGCTTCTTTTGATGTTGTCGCCTTCACCTTGAACCGCGTGCTCTTCAACCAGCAGTAGTGATAGTGTTTTCGAAAATCCTAGAAACCCATTTCAATTTGGGGGTAAAATTTAATTTAGGTTAAGGGTGGTGGTTGGATGGTGATATGGTGAAGGAAAAGGTAATCAATCTTATTCGTTAAGACTCTTAAGCAATTAATGATCCCCAATTGAGTATTTTGGATAAGCAGGAGGTGACATTGGGATTCATAAGAGGAGCGTCGTCGGGTTCGAAGCCGTCGAATCGGATCTCAAGGATGACAGCGGAATAGATGCATGAGGGCGTGAAGTGGGCATAGGTAGTGGTCGTGGGTGGTTGAGTTTGGTGGTGGTAGTGGTGGTTGAGTTTATAGCGGGTGGTTGTTAATAATGGTGATTAAAATGTTAATGGTGATAAAAGTGATGATAATGAGATGTAAATATATACATTACCGGAATTAGGAGGTAACAAAGTTGGACAAGTGCAATCAAGGAAGACAGCAGGATAGTTGGGATTAAAGTGAGTTAATTCATAGTTTGGATTAATATAAAAAGGGCACTCATAGTATGTATGGATTATTCTCATTAATTAATCCTATTCAAAACAAGTATTTGTTGTTTTAATTCTCTTTTCTCAATAAAAAAAAAAACTATTTTCTCAAGGTTTTTAACTCTGAGGGTTAAGATTCAAAAATGCATAAGGTACGAAATTGGCCTAATTTAGTACCCAAATGCATTACAAATGTTTGTCCATTGACAAAATATGAAAAAGGCAAAAGAAACAAATAAATAATAAGCAATAATATCCACCATACTTTTAGAGTCACTTTTTTATATGTCTATGAAGATAAACATATAAATATCACAAAATCAAGTTTACTACAAATTTGGACCTAATGAAAATTTAATCACCATTTTATGTTTCAAAACTATATTAAAAATACAAATACTTTAACTTAAATGTCAAGGCATTGTTTATAAAATTGAATATTTTACATGAACTATATTAGAAACCCGAGGGAAAAGAATAGGAAACCATAAAACTGAAATAAATTAGATGTGTTAGATTGAAAGTAATGAATAAGGGGATGAGAGTTACAAGAGCATAAACCATCACTACCTAAATTAACTACTGACATAATAACAACATGCCTTTAATTGATGTAGTTAATTATTTGTTATTATATTTTGAAAATCTTTACACTTTCGCTTTTACTACGATGGAATTGTAATTAGAACCTCAACATGAATGTAAGAATTCATGCCTTTTTAATTATAATATGAGAATACAGCTGTCATTTTGCTTAAACCAAACTCGCAAAATTTAGCATGTATTAGTGTCAGTCAAATTAATCAAACCAAAATTATTAACCTAAATGAGAGTCAAATGGATCAAATGCTTAATTGCAAGGGTTGAAACCCTTGACGCAAGCAAACCTGAAAATCCAAACACTTTTATTAGTAACTAAAAATCCCATATCTACAATACACCAATTAAAGAATTAATTAATACAAAGAAAATATACCTTGAACCGTAAAATAATACTATATTGGAAATCAAAGCATTTTGAATGATAAATATAACTTCGACAACCTAAATTAGCATATGGAAATATAAAAATATTCATAAAAACAAAATTAATCAACGAAAATATTGGCAAAGAAAATATGATATTGAAAGATGGAGAAAACTTGTATATTTATACATTGTTAAGACATTAAAGATTAGATATGTCTCTTCCTCTTCCCTCTTATTAAAACATGAGTTTATATGAGTTTATGAGATTAAAATTTGTCAAATTAATATAAGGATTCTTTAATTATTTGATTAATGAGTTTTAGGTTTTCATTCTCTTGAACTAATTATACTAATGTAAACACATTATTTATTAAATAATAGGTAAAGCTCTAAGATGGAAATTTATGTAGATATAAATAAAAAGAGTTTAGTGCGAGCATGAGATTTTTTTTTAGCAAATTAAGTGAATTAAATCAATGTCATGTCACAATAAAATATTGACACGTCACATTAATTTGTCATGTCTCATTAATTTGATGTTTGAGGTGTCCTTTTAATTACATTTGCCTTATAAGTTCAAGTGAAGTGATATTTGACCCGTTTTAAGCTTAATAAAGATACCTTGGTCTTAAGGAAGACTTACTGAAAAATTACAGCATCATTAAACATTGCTACCAAATACAAGCGTACAGTAAATTTCACGGGTAAAGGAACTTGTTGTCATTTATCAGTTTGGTTTTGTTAAAAGACATCGTATACATAGTTTTTGTGAGTTTTAGAGGAACTTGTTGTCATTTATCAATTTTGGTTTTGTTAAAAGACATCGTATACATAATTTTTGTGAGTTTTAGAGTGTCACAATGTAATCACATAATAAAAGTTGACCATTTAAATTATATTTATTTATATTTATTATTTATAGATATAATTATAATTCCATATTATGTTGTCAATAATTGAATAATCAATAAAAATTAATGAATGCTAAATATGTGATGTGGAATAAAATTTAATACTTATGTTATGTAATGTGGAATAAATCTATACAAATTAATTATACTATATAGTTTTAATCAATAGCGCAGTGTGATAGACCTGAACAAGGTACTTGAATGTAAATATTATATAGTTTTGTTTGAAATATAAATTTAGAGAACATCATAATATGATGATTTTTCCTTAAAATAAACATGTCCCACTAATGGTATTAATTAGTATAACGAATGTTAATTATTTAACCTATACAACTATAGTATAAGTATGTTATATTTTGTAAACTATTAAAAGGTAAATAAAGCACGCTAATTTTTTTTAAAAATATATAATATTCCATAACTACTTCGATTTGATTTAATGCATATATGTAATATATTTTATATAAATATATAAATCTCTTAATATTGCATGCCTAGATGGTAAAAGTAATTCTGTTAGGAGCGAAAAGAATTGTAGTAACATTGGATATATAGTAATATTATAGTAATCACTCATCTAAATAGTGAGGAGGAAGAGTAAAAGTAATAGAAGTAACAACGGGAGTGGTGAAATTATCAATATTAATGTGGCGGTAGTGAAAGTAACAATAATTATGGCGGGAGTAGTGAAAGTAACAGTAGTAATAACAAATGTAATAAAAGTAACAATATTAACATCAAACGAAAGTATATATTGAATAATGAGTTAGCCAATCGATTTAAGTAAACTATTAATAACGGGAGTTGTGGATTTATCTCATAATTTATTTCATCGTAATTTTAAAATATGACATAGAAAAATATATTAATGATAAATTTGTGAGTTATGCAACTTTAATGTAGTTTTATGTAATTTAACATAAATTTTAATAATAAATAAAGGTAACCCAGGCGTAGCCGGACACCAATATTAGTGTTTGACAAAAAAGTGTATTTATTTCAAAAACAGTTTGAAAAACAAGACCAAAGACATACTAAATATTATGATACATATACTCATATGAAATAGTTTTTCGTAAGAAATTTAGCGGTAGCGTTTTTATAATTTTTGAATAAACATATTTTTGTAAATATCAAAATCAAAGGCCTACATCGATAATGCAAAACGTTATATATAAAAAGAACGGGGGTAAATTGTTTGTACACCATGAGGGGTAAAATCGCTATGCGAGTTAGCAAGTTAGTGAGAAAATATATAAGTGATAATGCATGGGGACTCATTGGGGAGAAATAGTTTGAAACCAACCCATTTAGATAAAATATTACTTGGATACGCTGGGTAAGAGCAACAGGTAGTTATTACTTACTCCCTCCGTCCCGGTCATTTGTTATCCTTTTCCTTTTTGGGATGTCTCAGTCATTTGTTGTCCTTTCTATTTTAGGATTGCATTTGATGAGTAAATTTGATCTTTCACCTTCAATTTAGTCCACTTGTCATGTTATAATTGGCTCCCTCCTCTTTCCTTGATCTTTGTGCCAAACCAAAGAACAACAAATGACCGGGACGGAGGGAGTATAACTTACTTATAAGGCCATTTCAAATAATGTTTTGGCCTAATAAATACGTTGAACAACATAAAGGCAAGATTTGTATAACAAACAAACAACGATACTTCGAGTTTTATTCATGCACAATAAAACGAAGACAACAACAACTCAACAAGAAGTAGAAATACACGCACAAGAACTAGTATTCTAGTAACTTTTTACCGTTTTAGCGCCCCATTTTAAACTATTTCTTGTCAATGGGGTCCACCAATTGGAAAACCGCTACTTCTTGAAGTAGCGGCTTTACTTAAAAATGATAATGCGAATCCATTGACGAGAAATAATTTCAAACAAGCGCTAAAACGATAATTAGTTTATTAAATAACATTAAAACGAAAAAAGTTGGAGAACTAGTATCTTGAACACCATTTCTTGATTGCATTGATTCGTTCAGCAATACCGGGATAAATAATGCGGCCGGCAGACGATATCGGTAAAGTACATTGAAGGAGAGTCTGGCAAACATACACAACCTCCGCAGCACTCTGCTGAGGTTTTACAGGGTTGCCACATGGCCGTGCAGGTAAGGGGTCGGATGTACGCATCATCAACAATTTTCTTAAATAATTATTTTAAACCCGTTAAGTTCACGAGTTTGTTATAATATCTGTTAATCTAAAAACAATCATAAGTACTATACATTTTTAAAGGTTATGATCAGAATAGCTCGTTACTCCTTATTTCTTTATCCCATACTATCTTTTTCTATCCCTAGACCCTAGTAGTTGTTACAATTGTTTACGGAGTACTTCCCTGTCAGAGTGAATAGTTTACATTTACTTTATTTTGTGAAGGGGAAATAAAATAAAGGTAAATTATTGAGTAGAACGGATGGAGTAATATATTATGTATCATAATTCATAATGATCTATTGTTTTTAATACAATGGAAGGGATAAACCGTAAAAATAAATCTATCAAGGAATCAAACAAGCTGTCGAGACACCAACTACACCTTCCCGGAAAATCCTCTATATACTAAAAGATTAACAAAAGTCCCATTTTTCCCGTTCAAGTTCCCCCCCTAATTATTCAGCTTCTAATAGTGGTCCTCAATCTCATTATTATACTCTTTATATTTACATGATATAAATAAATACAATCTTTCTCAACATATATCTTTACTCAAAAAATTATCAGTTAATGTTAAATTATTTATGTGGATGATATCATTCTCTTTAAAAAAAAACAATGTTGACAAAATAGTATTCACAAAGCACACAAATCTTATTCGAGGTGAAACTATTGAACCTTCTATTTTACAACTCATCATATGAGACACAAGGATAGAATAGTTTCTCATTAAATTTCAAAAAGGGTTAAATTACTATAAATTAATTATCATAAATTATAATATCCTCCTCTAAAAAAGCCGTACATTTGCACGAAAACTATATTAGTATAAACTAATTCGTTTAGTACTAATACAGTAATGTGCGCTATGCATGTGTAATTTAATAACTTCAGTTTATCTAATAAGTCCAGTTGCCCTATATAAAACTTTCGAGCACGACGTCTTACATGTCTCATTTAATAACCTTGTCCCTTCGCTACCTAAAAATTCCGAGCACGACTAAACTATAATCCCATATATACTAAAAGATTAATACATTTTAAAAAATCTCGCTCAAAATTCACGCCCATATATATTAAAGAGTACTGAAAAATTGGGCTCAACGTTATATTCTGACTAATTCTTATATTCTCTAAATATATTCTAACCAATCTTTTTTAAATATACCCATTGTTAATTGACTCTACTAATTAGCTACACTATTTGACAAATATATACCGTAAATACATATAGGCCCTGTTTGATAAACGGCGGATTAATATTGGCAGAAGCAGATTTAGAAGCAGAATTAACTAGCTGAATGATGTAGCAGGTTTGTCCAGCAGAATGATTTAGCAGAATTGTATTAGAGGTGTTTGGTAATTGACAGTTTTAGATTAGCAGATTGTTTAACTAATTTGTAAAATGAGAAATAAGGACATAAATAAATTATTTATTAAATATATGAAAGTAGGATAAGTATTTTTTAAAAGGGGGTAAAGAAGACAATTTATATTTCTTCTAATATGCTAACCCAATATTCTAATAGGAGTAGACCTAGCAAATCGGGTAAACGGGTCGGGCCAGTTCGGGTCGGATCAGTTCGGGTCTTTCATTGATTTCAGATTAATTCAGGTCGCCTCGGATCATTTCGGGTTTGTTTGTCGGGTCAGTTTCGGGTAACCGGGTCGGGCTATTTCGGGCTGGGTTATTTTCGGGTCAATGAATAAGAGAGAAAAAGTCATTTCAAGTCTTTTCGGTTCAATTAGAGTTATGTTTTGTCGAGTCATTTTCGGGTTGAGTGGTTTCAGAACGGGTCATTTTCGGGTCGGATCAGTTATGGGTCAAGAGCTCGGGTCGGGTCGGATCTGTTCGGATTTTCGAGTCACATTCGGGTGATGTAGTTCGGGTCATTTCGAGTCTCGGGTCAGCCTTTTCGGGTCGAGTCAATCGGGTCGGGTTGCTTTTGTTAGGTCTAAGTAGGAGCAACATATTGCAAAATAGCATATTGGATCTCAATATATTGTTTCAATATTTCATTAACCAAACACTCTAAGTAACATATTTATAAGTCAAACTTGCTAAACCTCTCCAATATGCTAAAATTTGGTCAATATGTCATTTACCAAAGAGGGCATAAGACTGTCTCTTTATAAATCAAACCTAAAAAAATATCGTGTTGTAGCACGGGATCTACACTAGTAAAAATTAACAAATGATAAAATATTAAACCTGCTAATTTGACATTTTCGTGGGTTAATTGGAAAAATTTTATTCATCTTTTGGAAAAAATAAACAAGTAAATAAATGGGTTGGAAGAATGAGTAATTATTAAGAGTATATTACAAATAGAGACGGAATTTTCGAAGGAATATGGTCCGTAGTTAATAGCCTTGTCGTTGAGAGGAATCAAACCTATGACCTCCAACTCTATAACTGACATTCTAACCATTGAGGCACAAGATGATTATTGTCTATTTGAGTAATGAATATCTACTTAAAGTCATTGTTACATATGTGAGTTATAAGGTACGTTTTTAATAATAGTGATAATAATATAAGTAGATCATAATAATAATTCAAAAGTATATTTCTCATTAGCATACATTTCATATAAAAAATACATGATAATGAAAATTAACTTTACCTACTAACGTATTTCCGTAGCTGAAAACTTAAATTGGATACTAAATTTGCTACTCATTTTATTTTGTCTCTATAAGTTTAGCTACCAACATATTTCTGTAGCTGAAAACTTAAATTAGATACTAAATTTGYTACTCACTTTGTTTTGTCTCTATAATWACTACGWAYTTAGCTACTGRCAAATTTYCGTATTTAAAAACTTAAATTAGATATTAAATTCACTACCTACTTTATTTAGTCTCTACAATAGAGACATCATTAGCTACCATTTTTGTTTGGTCTCTTAAGTGGAGACTAAATATTTTTTTATATCAATATTAGTTGCTAAATTATATATTTAGCAACTTAGTTTTGGTCAGTTGCTAAACTAGTGGCTAAATCATCATTCTCTTGTAATGTAAGAAAACTTAAATAATCCGTTTATGAAAATAGGGAAGAAAATGGTGAATAAGAGGGAGTATTTGACGAAGAAAATTCAATACATATTGTTTTTTATTTTCTAGGGAAAAAACCTAAGGAGAATTATCAAATCTTTTATATATAAAAGACAAGTCATTTAAAAGCATGCGATTGGTCACTTAATTTTAGGATTAAAAATAAAAACTATTAGCCAACTATCCCCACTACTTATAAAACTCATTTTATTTCAAGTTTAAATATAAATATAAATATAAATTCCATAATAAAAATTAACAATAAAGTTTTTAATTTATTTATGAAATATTTATAAAAATTTAACATACTAGCTCTAAATATTCAAAAAATTATAAATTTACATGAATTGAAAAATATAATTTTTTATTTTTAGAATAAATTCAATAAGATATAACATAACAATAATCATTAAATAATTATAACTTTAATTCAAGAAATTACCAAGTAATGATATTATTATATCTACTAATTTCCAACTTTTAAAGGTTTTTAGCATTCGATTTCAGACAGTATAAATTTTACCATATGAAAAAAAAGTTAAAAACTTTTTAAGACTAATAAAAAGAMTAAAAAATATTTCAGCATTTATAAGTAAAATCGATATATATTTGCCTTTCAATTTGTATTAGCAAACCCGTGCATTTTTTGCACGGGTTTAAAACTAGTCTACTTTAATTTTCAGTGTTTCATTAATCACTATCATAAATCATAATCATAAATATTTATAGGTTTACATACATTAGAGTCCGTGAGTCAAATCCAAATAGATAGAATTATAATTTAACTAAAATATACTTTGTATATTAGAAATATATTTTGCAAAATACAGAAAACAATAACAAATAACTCCTAAAATGATATATCTAAGTATTAGAGAAATATTATATCAGTTTATCAATAATAATATTCTCTAATATAATATTCTCTAATACTAAGGACTATCATTTACATACATTCTCCAGCAATGTTGAAGCTTTTGATGCATTAGCTGACTTGACTTAAATATTGTAATCTGTTATTACATGACTTAAATATTGGTTATCCTTGTAGATTGGCCTAGGATCTGTACTTAAAACTCTTTTATGCTTAATATATTGATCCTAACTTTCTGCACAAAAAAAAAAAAAAAAAAAAAAAAAAAAAAAAAAAAAAAAAATTATCAGTAAATGATTACATTCTATTAAGAAAATGGTAACACTTGGTTTGTCTTATTTCAGGCTGTAGGAAAATTAATCATATAAATAATATGATTACATGGCTATAAATAATATTGAAAATAAATATGTAGCCAGGTTATATTTATCATAATCATGACTACATGGCTACATATTTATGATTACGGTAATTAAGTTCTGCAGAATTGAAATAAGGTTTTCGGTTTCGGTTTCACTCTGTCTTATTTTGGTCGATCTCACTAAGGTGGACCAGTTGGAAATATCCATATTTGGATCACATTAGGATGCTATTTAATTTCCATGCTACGCTCCTATGCTCGGTTCATGTCGTTTGTTATATTCGACATATGTGACCATTGAGGGTCCTGCTATGACAAACTGTAGCAAATGCCGCTTTGATCCTATGTTAGTATGATTGATGGATCGAATTGTATAAGACGGTTAGAATGTTGATAGCACTGATGAGCGCATAAGGCTATAAAATGAATACAATTTTCAGGTGTCACAAACTAACATATCATAAGTGATCTCACATTCATTACTTTATAAAGTACTTCGTGATATATTCACTTGTCAAGTTACCAAACACATAACCATATTGCAACCCAAATTCCAAACAAATCATAATCACCTTAATACATCACAACCGAAAACAATTCACATCCGCATGCGTAATTACGTTTGTAGAGGAAACACAAATATGTCCTTCCTTAATAAAATTGATGGTCAGACCACTATGCCCTAACAATTACTTTAGCCAATCAGAGCATATACAATAAAGGTTTAGACCATGAATTCAATTAGTGACATCCTCAAATCAAAACTTAATGCCCACGGAAAACCGTTTTTCATGGTGTAAAATCATTGCGTCAATTTCATAGCATACTTAACCAAATAATTCAAATTAATCTCTGGTTACAACCAGATTCATGAAAAAATTGCATAAATTGCATGTACCAAAAAATTCTAACTGAACAAAATAATTTAATATAAAGATGACTCTATACCACTTGTTAGATTTAATCCGAATAGAGGCCATAAACTTCATACTAAATTACTCGGTAAACTGTAGAGCAGAAGCGTACCTGATTATATGACAAAAGGTAGGGATGAACCATCTGAAGGGACGGTCTTCGGGATTAGGTCTTCTAAAGTTCTAGTAGACAAACATGATCTCTCTACTGATGAGAGACGAGGAGATTAGGTTATTGTGTACTATCAGGGACCATAACCCAAGTGACTAATACATAGTCTTCTTAATCTAATGTGTCTATCATGCATTATAAACCTAATGGTTATCTACACAATTAAGATATCCGGCCCATACTTTATAGGACGTAATTAATTATTCCCGTAGTATATTATCCGAATGGATCACTATATTGGGCTAAACTTAAACGATAGTAAACAAATACAACCGGTATAATAGTGTGTCCACATAAATAGTATTAGACCTAATATATTCTTACAGGCCATTGTGGTGCTAGCAACCATTCCTGAACCCGCGATTGCTACTCGCCAATTTAATCCCCTTTTCAACATTATGCTTGATAGTGTGTATAATCGTCCCCTTACCTGCGCCTATGTAATACTACGGTTTTCCCTGCCTTTGGTGACTCGACCGAGTAAGCCCTACTCTATCGAGTGAGTTTGTGTCGTTTTAAGTCAGAGTCTGGAAGTG
>VHZZ01001863.1:16787-31685 GCA_009801015.1 Silene noctiflora | reverse complement strand
TGTCGAGTCTTCATTAGTTTTGGAACTTGTTTTCAGTTAGTTGGCTATACAGTTTTGGTAATGGTTTTTGAGACGATGTAATCATTTTAATACTTACTTAATATGTTTCATTATTGTCTTTTGATGATCATTGCCTCGGGAAACCGAGATGGTAGCATTTTCGTATCTAAGGTGGCCTCATAAGACACTTTGGAGTATGGGGTGCTACAGCCTATTCTTATCGCCCTTGTGTGAATGACAACGACTATTGCAGCGATTGTTCATTATAGGAGTATTTATAATAATTGGACCTCAACCATCATCTTAAGGTTTTGGTTGAGATGGTTCATCTATCATGGTATCAGAGCCAGTGTGACCGAAGGGCACGAGTTCGAATCCTAGCAACCTCATAACTCCTCAAAAACTCACGAAGTGGAATCTCAGCACACGGTAGGGGGAGCCTGTGCACTAACCGCTCTTCAAACCCAATGAGCATTTGAGTGAGGAAGCGTAATAGGAATATTTATGATTGAATAAAAATCAAAGTTGTTTGATTATTATACTTGCCGTGTCATCTGATCTATTTGTTTTTTCACCATATTCAAAAAGCTACTTTAGACTCGAACTTTCTCCAATTATATAAAAAACAAATAAAATATTTTAAAAAATATTACTTAAGAAAATAATATTCCGTATTTCTTAATAAATCGAGTAGTAAATATACGGAACCATGGCTATTAATACGAGACAAGCCATTGACTTTCAAGGGCAACTTACTCCAATTATAGAAGTGAGAACATACTACTTTTGCCAGGTTCATTGAGGGGCATCGATCTCGAGTTTTCAGACGTGAGTTTTGACAGAAATGTCTTCAAAGGCTCATCGAACTTAATAACCGTAGTCGTCGTAGCCCTTAGTTGCATTTAATAATTACTCTCATCACAAACAAGCCCTTAGATGCATTTAAAAGACCAACTTTAATATTAAGTTGTAACTTGTAAATACAACAACTCTAGACGTTGGCCGAACCACATAAATCAACGAATTGTTTTATTATCATTTTAAGTTTGCAAAAAAAAAAATGTTTAAGGTGCTGCTTAATCCAACCCCTTTTTCAGAACCGAAATCCATAAAACTCTTCTGAAATAATCTCTGAAATAAAATCCATTTCATACTTTAATATCATTAAAACATATAAAACAAACAACTGCAATATTGGGTTTTATTCAATCACAATAATATATAATACATAATACATAATACATAAATCAAGGCCGATAATGCCACTACTACAATTACTAATGTCACGAGGTATACATATATAAACATAAAGTAGCAGAGTTGATCAACCCCGCCATTATATAATGGCGGGGTTAATAGATAATAATTCAACATTTCAATGCTAAAATATCATTGGGCAAGCACGTTGTGTAAAAAGGTTGTATCAATGACACTGTGCATTTACAAATACCGCAACAATCGGACATAGTCTTGCACCTTTCAAGATACCCTTTGCAAGTAGTAAGGGGAGGTTGGATGTACGCATCACCAAGCATTACATTCGAGAGGCGATTAAACTGGCGAGTAGCAATCGCGGGTTCAGGAATGGTTGCTAGCACCACAATGGCCAACATCGCCACCATACTAACCGCCTTCATATTCTTGTTCATATCTTCTTAGATTGCTTGGTTGTTGTTTGTTGTTTGGTGTTTGTGTGTTTGTTTTTGTTATGGAAAGATTGAAAGTTGAAACCCTTTTTATAGCCATGTAATCATATTATTCATTTATATGATTAATTATTTAGTATTATTGAGTGCAATGCATGTTCGATTTAATAATTCTTACTCGTGTAAATCAATTTTCTTAAATTAATCAAGTGAATATGACATCAAATCTAATAGCTATCTGTTAGTTTGACTATGGCATTGCTTAGTACTTTGTACAAATTTAAAAAAAAAATAAAAAATAAAAAATAAAAAATAAAATTACACTCCATCGTTTTTTTATAAAGGGTTAATTGATAAACAATACCAATATAAAGACTACTCTTTTTCATAATCAGTACCAATATAATAAATAATTAGTAATCAGTACCAAAATATTAACTTTTTTCTATGATAGGTACCTAGTCGCCTGAAAATCACATCTTAACCTACTCGAAAAAGTCCAAAAAGTCATCATTCAAATACAAATCTCCACTCACCCACTTCCAAAATCCCTCGCTTAGATGAAAGCACCATTAAAGTAGGAAAAAAAATTAAAGAGGAAAAAGAGGAATAAAGTTGGTAGTGTTTATCAATTTACCCTTTCATAAAAGTCATTCTCATCGTTTGAAAGACTCGCTTTTAAGTTAAATGGGTTAAAAAAATTGTATTTGTAGACCTGTTTTAAATGAAGAAAATGAGTTAGCGCCACCGGGTGACGCCTAATCTCGCAACATTTTTTTGGTGCTCTTACAAAAGTCACACTGCTGGGGTCGGATGTGCGTGACCCGGATCCGGAATTCTCATTATCGACTATTTTTTCTTTCATAATTTCAGCTTATTTAAATAAACTTTAGTTCAGCTCTCTTCAATTTAGTTTGAATTAGTTCACTTTAATTTAGTTAGTTTTGACCGAAAAGAAGAGATCTTTAAACAGGAAAAAAATAAAGGAAACTTGATCTTTTAATATAAATGGAATTCGGAAAAACAAAGTTGGTCAAATACTCAAATAGAGGTATTAAACTATTAATGCCTCCACATAAATGAATCACGTGCACCTATAGTGGTAGTGAGAGGTGGCAACGGGTCACTCGGGTCGGTTACGCGTCGGATCAAAGAGGGTCGGGTCATATCGGCTTCGGGTTATGTCGAGTCAGTTACGGGTTTGGGTCGGTTCGATTCATGTCGGGTCATCAACGGGTGGCAAGTGGGGTCGGGTCATTAGCGGGTCGGTGTCGGGTCAGATTATCGAAATATTTTATTTTATATATTTAATTTTGAATGATAATTTTATGTTTAAATAATAAGTAGGTGTATTAATTGTACTTTCAAGTGAAAATAATTAAGATGAATATCAATTTGGTGTTACTTAAACCATTATTAAGCTGGTTCATTATCGAGACATCTATCAGGTTGAGAAAATATCGGGTCACGGGTCGGGTCGGGTCGATTCAAGTCGGGTTCGGGTTGGAAAAAATAAGGTTACTATCGGTTATCGGGTCGGGTCGGTTTCGGTTCACCCAATTTTCGGGTTGAATCGGGTCGGGTTTTAGGCGGGTCGGGTCAGCTTTTGCCAGTTCTAAGTAGTGACTCAGGATCACGTGCTACAGAAGTTGATAACGAGAATTTCGGATCCGGATCAACACTATTCTTCTTTGCCACTCTAACTCGAGAAAAATGAACATACGTCGGATGTATTACCTCAAACTTTATTTGTTTTTCAGCACATGTGTATTTTTTCCGAGCTTATCAAAGTTTATTTATCAGTTAGATTTTTATTTTTTCCCACCGTCAAAACTCAAATTTAACTAAGGTTATAGGTAATGTTTGTAAGTTTTATTATAATTTTTTAAGCTTAATGTTTAGGTAAATGAACTCATAAACTTTATAGTAAAACTCATAATTTTTAAAACAAAACTCAAAAACGTTAATATGATGCTCAAAAACTATACAACTCGTGGTAGTACATCAGATGTATAATCTATTTACTGCTCTGACTCACACGTGTTTTGATCTATTATCCATGTTCTTCATTTTTGTTGCTAATAATAGTTTTATTTAAGAAGTAAAAAAAAAAAAATTTGCTCTCGATGTCTTACACACAAAGTAATTTGATAAAGGTTATAAATTTTATATATCGATAGAAATTTAACCCTGTAGATCTAAAGATTTTTGCAAATTAATTTACGCGTAAAGTAGCCAAGTAATGCACATTTCAATGTTTCAATTTCTGAAACCAAAATAAAAATCAATTACAGTGTGAAAGATAAAAATACAGATGATAATAATAAGAAGAAAGATATCCCATAAGAGACGATCCGAAAGGTTGGAAGCGAATCCATTTCAAATTAACGATTCTCATTGCGCTGGACCTTGACGGATTGTGCAAACAAGCTCTATAATTGTGATGCTCGCTGCTAATCTACAATGATAACTCTTTGGGCAGTATTAACCTCACAGCATTCAGAGGCAACGTTATAGCCGCTGAATGGACTATGCGGAACAACACCCGACCTTTTTAACAGCAGAAACATCGTCCTTGACATTAATGGTTTGACCCTTGGGCAAGGCAGCAGGATCGTCTCCAGCCTCGAGAGCCTTCCTGCTGACTACCTTGTATATTTGAGTGAGCACCTCAGTGAAGGCGTTTTCAACGTTCATAGACTCAAGGGCAGAGGTTTCCATAAAGAAGGTTTGTTCTCTTTCGGCAAATGCTTGTGCATCTTCAGTGGAAACGGCTCTCAAATGCCGCAAATCTGCCTTGTTTCCAACTAGCATTATCACTATATTGGAATCTGTGTGGTCTCGGAGTTCTTTTAACCATCTTTCAACATTCTCGAATGTGACATGACGGGTACTGTCGTAGACGAGTAATGCGCCAACAGCTCCGCGGTAATATGCACTCGTAATTGCACGGTACCTGATGAAAATGATGTAAAATGTGACTGTTGTTTTGGTGCCACCACTACAGTCAAGTATATTAATACAGAATGCAGCAAATTATGCGAAAGACAAATGAGACTGTTGTTTTGGTACCCCTTTCAGACTTGCTTCTAAATAATTCATACATATATACGAATATCGAATCTCATTAAAACTTAATGACAGTTCGAGAAACACACAATTACACAATCAAATCGAAATTCCAACTCATACATTTTCTCATCTTCTTACAAAATATGTTGTTACTGCATCAAACAAATGAGCGGTCAAGTATCGAGAATTACCATAACAGTACTACCTGATCCTCAATCTATCAGCTCATATAGCAAACACCCAATTCTAAGTAATTTCACCGTCTACTCTATCATTGAGCAATTGATAGATCGAATATCGATGAGATCACCACAGCTAAAACAAAACTCACAAATCCACAATCTAACAACAATGAAATTAATCAGTGTCATCAACTCAACGACGAACAACTGATTGATCGATTATATCATTAATCCATCAGCTCATATAACAAACAAATCAGTAGATAATTTGACCGTCTACTCTATCACTAATTCCGCAAATGATCAAAAGCTAAAAAACCTTATAAATCTGCAATCTAACCGCAATAAAATTAATCAATCTCCTCCACCGAGGAATAAATCATCCATCAATTATATCACTAATTCCATAACTCGAGATCCGAGATAAAATCTAACAGCAATGAAATGAATCAGCATCATGTACCTCACTTACCTCAATGAAGAACAAACGATCGATCAAATATGTCACTAATTCCGTAACAAACAACGATCCGAGAAAAACTCTAACATTAATGAAATCAATCCAAAATCATGTACTTCAGCGACGAACAAATGATCAATCAATTATATCAGTAATTCCGTTACAAATTACGATCCGAGAAAAAAATCTAACATTAATGAAATCAATCAAAATCATCTACTTCAACGACGAACAAATGATCAATCAATTATATCACTAATTCCGTAACAAATCCAGATCCGATTAAAATCTAACAATAACGAAATTAATCAACATCATTTACATCACCGACGAACAAACAATCGATCGATCAGTTATATCACTAATTCTTCAACAAATCCAGATCCGATACACAATGCAGTCGATCTACACATAAAATCAAGAAAAAAAACAACAAAATTGATGATATAGAGAGAAAAGTATACCTTTCTTGACCAGCAGTATCCCAAATTTGAGCTTTAACAACTTTATCATCAACACGAATGCTACGAGTTGCAAATTCGACTCCAATGGTGGATTTAGATTCTAAACTGAACTCATTACGTGTAAATCGCGATAAGAGGTTCGATTTTCCGACACCGGAGTCGCCGATTAAGACTACTTTGAATAAGTAGTCGTAATCGTCGTCAGCTCTATATCCCATTATTATAAATCTTAATTCTCGGTTTAAGTTATAAATTTATAATACGATATATACTCGTAATATAATATGAAATGATATGATACGATATGATATGATAACGTAACGATATTTAAACAATGTAAGTTGATATGATTATGAAATTATGTTATGGCGAGGTGAGTTAAGTGAAGTAGTAGTAGTAGACTGATGTACTGAAGAGGTTGGGTTTGTGTGTTCTAATTGATTTTTATTTTTTGGATCTCAGATTTTGAATTCTCAATTTATTAGGTATATCCGTCACAATCTTAAAATGGGTTGGGTAGTAGCATTTGTAAGGCAAAACGGGTAGGGAATTAATGGGATTACACTGTAAATATTACACTGCACATTAATTGACCATTGAGAATAAAATAATATTTGTGCTTGTACCCCCCATGCATTAAGAATAAAATAACAATTGACTATTGAAAATCACCACATCTTTCATTATTCATCTAACCTAAGAAACAACCGTCATTATTCATCTTATAATTCACCTTCTCTCACCTTCTCTCTCCTCTCAAAATTTCTCACCCAAAAACTCTCTTATATCGGTCAAAAAATCAACTACAAATCAAACAAAATTAAAAACATTGTCATAAAAAATGATAACAAAACAAGCAGCCAATTGATGAAGAAAAATAGTAAAGCCACAAAGCCAATAGATGATGTCGGAGAAATTATCTCTTTTCTTTTTCATTGATTTTATTTTGAGTGAAGTCAATAAATCAAAATTATTTGTTTATGCTTCACTCCCATTTTAAATTCCCTGTTCTCAAGATGCTATTCATTTTGTAGTCCTCGCATTGACACTTGAGAGGGTTAGCTATTCTGAGTCTTAGATTTATAGTGTTTGTAGTCCTTGATGAGTCGTGTTGCATTGGCTACATTCTTTCCCTACTCTCTGCAGGTCGTCAGCAAGAGTAACTTTATCCTACATTTGTTACGATCACTGTTTTCTTTCATCTCTCTTCAAATTACAAGCTCTTTTCCGGTGGTGGTCACCTATTCGTTATAGATTAACCTTGATTTGATATATTTGGCATTAAAAATAGTCTTGTGAATGAACTCATTTTTCTCAGGGCTGTATTTGAATTTTGTAGTGACAAATTGATCTTGTATTAACGTCTTTTTTAGTAATGAAGCTATTAATATATGTATGTGTAAAACGAGTGTCTATTTTGTACAGAGTAGTGTTTTTGGCATTTAGCAGCTGAGTAGACATACAATGTCTATTTGGCGCCCTTTTTTTTATTAAACAAAGAATCAAAGGCTTCAGTTGTGGTTTAGAACTGATTCCAAAGACACGCCTTTGGCATCGATTGTGGAGTGGAATCGATTCCAAAGGTTTATCTTTGGCATCGGTTGTGTATAAGAACCGATTCCAAATATACTCTTTAGCATCAGTTCAACAACCGATGCCAATGCTTCATACCAAAGGCATTTGCGCCAGTGGCATCCCCGCGAACCGATGCCAAAGGGTGCTCTGCAACCGGTGCCATAGGATATTATTCTACTAGTGAGAGCCACATCTCCTTGCTGCACATCATGTTCTTAAGTATCTTAAAGGGACTATAAATACTGGTTTATTTTACTCTGCATCATCTTCATTACAGTTGAAGGCTTATTCTGATGCAGACTGGGCTACTTGTGCTTTTAGTTCACGATGTTTAAGTGGCTATTGTTTGTTCTTGGGTGATTCCTTAGTCTCTTCGAAGACTAAGAAGCAAAACACTGTCAGTAAAAGCTCTGCTGAGGCCGAACATACAAGCATGTCCTATACATCTGCAGAGATGGTTTGGATTGCTGGTTTGTTGCAGGATTTAAGGATTCCTGTTCAGTTACCTATTCCCTTGCTATGTGGCGATAAAGCTGCTCAGTATTTATCTCAGAATCCTGTTTTCCATGAAAGAACTAAACATCTCAATGTTGATTGTCACTTCGTGAGAGATAAACAGCATGAAGGTTTTCTTCTTACACAGCATGTTGGAACAAAGTACCAGCTTGCAGACATTATGACTAAGCCATTAGGTGCCTTGGTTCATCATCGTTTGGCAGTCAAGCTTGGTCTCTCCTTTCCTCCTAGCCCAGCTTGAGGGGGGGCTATGGGAATACATACTCATGTAATAGTTAGTTAAGAATCAGTTATCATGTAATAGTTTGTTAGAAATCAGTTATCTAGGTCAGCATAGTTTGTTAGACTTAGGATACGAGTTTCTCTATATATATACCTCCTCGATGTATGAAACTATTAAGTTAATACAATCATATTCATACTTTCCTCTCTTACATTCTGTTTTCTTTCTTTCCATCTTTCTAAATTCCTCAATAAACTTCATTAATACTGAAGGTTCATAGTTTTCTATTTTAAAAATAAACTTCAATTTCCTATTATATCCGAAGTTAAAAGCTTAGGTGAGTTGAAATTTCAGCTGCATCCATCTAATTAAGGCTTGAAGATGCACGATTAGAATCGGATCGAATCCAGTGGTGGATCATCTAGGACTCAGTCTAACAACTTATTGTTTAAATTTTAGTAAAGTAGTTATTACTTATTAGACTAGTAAGGTCACATTATATGAATAAAAAATAGTTACATTATATCATAAAATGATTACTGTTTATGTGATCGTCTCGTAGTATAATTTGCACCATACATATAATAAGAGCAAAGGGATAAGTGGATAACACATTTAACATTGCAAAGCGTCTCCCTTGTGACGGGTCGGTATTTAACATTGATACTGTATTACTGTCACACTGTAGCCTCATGTCGGTACCGAACAATTAATATTATACAAGCGCTTAGTTATTATTCTAGCAGAAAATCGAACATTAAATAAATAGTGCATGTTAGAGGGTGGCGTCGAGATTGTTTGTCACCCGATGACGCCGTATTATTATCCTTAAATATATATATATATAAAATTTTTAGGGAATTGTGTTTGATTGATCTGGGAGAGTGATGATGGTAGTTTATGGAATTTTTAGGGTTTATTTTGTTTTGGGAAAACTGATAGATGGTGGGGAAGATGATGGGTTAGGCGCGATAATAGAAAATTTTGGCCCCAACTTTATTTTCATTTTTAATTTTTTAATGACATTAAAAAATGCGCCCATATTAAAATTGCACATAAATCACAATGACGTTGTAAGGCGTCATAAAGTGAAGGAAAGTGAATTATGTGGTCGACGCTCTATTAAAGCGTCGACGGTAAAGCGTCTTAAATGTAAGGGATTTGTAGTAGTGAATGAGGACCGAGGACTGGACCTAAATAGATTTGGTCCGGGTTCGGTTCAGATCAAATGCTCTGTTTGGGTCCTAAACTTGCTCGCCCTTACTCCATTACTCCTCGGGTCGTTTTTAGACCGGCTCGCCCAACCCATGACTGGCCCGACCTGACCCGATAGAAATTAGGGTCGGGCTGAGTTGGGTAAATGTAGCCTGGACCTCCTTCAACCCCAACCCCACTGACCCGACCCCCGACCCCACTAGACCCGCCCTCAATCCAACTTCAACCTGCTCTGGGATCGGTTCCTTGTACAGGCGTACAACCTTTACAGGCCCATCCCGTGATGACCCGTCCTCCCACCTGATCGCGTTTTGGTTAGCTAGGTTCAAGCCTACCCGCAAGTTCGACCAACCCTAATCCCAAGCATAACATGGTGAAGGCTTTAGAGTGGAGATTGTCGAAGCAATCCAATTATTTGGCCATATCCCTTCTCTTGAACCTTCCCCTCAACCACTTCAATTATCACTTCTATCCAATTGTTTGGCCATATCTGCTCAACGTGAATCATGTATATAGCATTAATGTAGACAAATAACTAAACGGGGCATCTGAAAGAGAAGTTTTTGGAAAAAGTATTGTATGAGTATACAAGATATTCTAATATTTACTCATATATTTTGAAAGATATTGAAGAGAGAGGTGAGGTAAGATAATTCATGCTATCGCCCTACGGTACTTTAGATCTTTCAATTTTGAACCGATAATTCAATGTTAAAGTTATTCTTAACTTAGGCTCTTTAGGTAAAACTAGCTGAAAAAGGTAGCTAAAAACTAAAAGCTATCTAAAACCTAAAAAGTAACTGAAACCTGAAAAGGTAGCTGATAAGCTAACTGAAAAATATGAGCTGATAAGGTAGCTGATTATTAAAAAATTGTTTAGCAAACTAGCTGAAAGGGTAGCTAATTTTTGGTAAAATAACGTAAAAAGATACGATAATTATTTAATGTTATAGATTGAAGGGTTATAAAGAGAAGATAACATTTCATTTCAGGTAGCTTATTTGACTAAATAAGGTATTTGTCAAACACTTGCAAAAAAATTAGGTAGCTGAAACTTTGGTCAAATAAGCTACCTAAAGTGTCGTGCCAAACGGAGCCTTAGGCTCTGTTTGGCAAGGCATTTCAGGTACCTGATTTGGTCAAAGTAGCTTATTTGACCAAAATTTCAGGTACCTTATTTTTTTGTAAGCGTTTGGTAAGTAGCTTATTTAGCCAAATAAGTTACCTGAAATGAAATGCTACCTAGAGTAGCATTTGAGATTTCATGTACCTTATTTGATTTGATTTTACTTTTTTTACCCCTTAAATCTATACCACTAAATAATTATCATATCTTTTTACGTAATTTCATCAAAATCAGTTACCTTTTCAGTTAGTTTGCCAAACGGTTTTTTATATAATCCGTTACCTTATCAGTTCCTAATTTTTAGTTTCCTTATCAATTAGGTTTTCAAGTTTCAGTTAGCTTTTGAGTTTTCAGCTACCTTTTTAGGTTCAGCTACCTTTTTAATTAGTTTTGCCAAACAGGGCCTTATACTCGTATAAGCTTTAAAGTAAAAACAATGACGAAAATGTTAATTTGATCAAACTAATTATTAGTTATCGCCTTTTCGGGTAACCCATTGGGTCGAGCGATTACTAAGTCGCGAGTCATCTGTGATCGATTTCGGTTAAGTTCATCTTCGAAAGATTTAAGGAATAAGGTAAATTACTGCTTTAGCTCTTTAATTAGGAAGAATGGATACAATGTCATTTTGATAGGGGGAGCGGTAGACTTGGCAATATGAGTCGGCCCAATTACCCGACCTAAGAACCCGAATGGCGATTTTAACTCCAATTGACCCAACACTCTGCAACTTAGCCTGAATGTTTATTATTGTATACTGACCGTTATCTCCAAATAACTTGATAACAACCTACCCGAAATAACGTGACCCCACCTAAATTCTTGCAAACCCGACCCGAACCCAACCCATAGCACTGTTTGCAAGATCTAAGAAGTGGCAATTAAAAAATTGTGGGTAATAGTGGTTATCCACCTATTTTGGCATAACAAATTTAATTAGAAAGTGGACAATTAATTTGGGATAAATTTTGAAAAAAAAAGATAACTATAACAGCGGCATGGGGGGGGGAGTATTAGTCTCTGGTAACGGTTATTTATTTGCCTACTTCATTTCATAGTATCTCAATTATTTATTACACGGATAACAAATAACTAAGACGACAAAAATACTATATATTTTCTTTGGGTCAATCTAATAGATTATCGGATTTTCTATAATGTACCCTCGGGGCGGTGTAATATGACTGATAAGTGTAGTAAGACTTGTTAATCGAGACAAAGAATAAACATTACGTGAATTGAGTGTTATACCTCATTTGTCAATACAAAAGAGCATTATTAATACAAAGCGTCTTACTTGTAACGGACACTATTCGTCACAAGTTGAAGACGGATAGTGTCCTCTCACAATAAGGCAAGTGAGAGGGCAAATGAGGGAGAAATGGAGCATCACATGGATACTGTCAGCTTGTGACGGATAGTGTCCGTCTTCAATGAGAATTTGTGTTATTAATAATGCCACCTATATACATGATAATGATGGTATAGGAAATAATTCAAGTGGTTGAGGCCTAAGGGGAGAATTAAGAGGATATGGCCAAATTAAATAGCATTATTGCTTCCACAATCTTCATTATGGTACCCTAAATGTTTTCTGAGGATGGTCAAATAGTAGTTAATTAACACTAATTCTTATTTAAGACGATAAGTATCCGTCTTAACCTTAAGACGGATACTTGCCTCTCACACACTTGCAAGTGGGGAGGCAAGTGGATGGAAAATGAATATATCCACTTGCCTCCCCACTTGCAAGTGTGTGAGAGGCAAGTATCCGTCTTAAGGTTAGGACGGATACTTGCCGTCTTAAGCAACACGGACACTAATAGTTATTGTATAGATTTTAGGCCTAGATTTTATTGAAATGATTGAAGTTTTTAATAGTGCAATCTTGTGTTGGAAATATAGATAAAAAGATTACACTCTGTTGCAACGTAAAAGAAAATGATTTTATAATCTAACATATTCGGTTTCCAAACGATTTGGCATAAATTTATTATATATGCACAAAGTTAAATATCTTATCCTTCTTTGTTACAAAGCGCCTCCGTTGTGATGAACGCTATCCGTCACAAGGTGACGACGGACTAAATACGTACCATATTAGCTAATATGAATAATAGGTGGGGGCAACAAAGTACCAAATGTGGCTTATTTAATGCAGTGAATAGTGTTTGTCCCCCAACAACGAGAAAAAATATTACATCAGACTCCATATATATTTGAGTTTTTGCGTATTTTTTTGAGCTTTATAATATTCTTTTGAGCTTATATGTAATAGTTTTTTAATTATATTGATAATTTCTTTTGCTTTATGTTTAAAAGAATTAACTCTAAAATATTATAATAAAACTCGGAATTTTTAAAATAAAACTCAAAAACTTTATCTTAATACTCAAAAATTATATCATATGATGTAGTATATCAGATGTATGATCCACTTACTGCCCAACAACAATATAATATGATGAGCACCAAATCCACTTGCTCTAGTATCCATCCCATTTGTAGGTAATATGGTACGTATTTGGCTCGTCTTCTCCTAATGACGGATACCTTCCGTTACAAATGAGAATTTGTGTTTGTGCTATCTTTTTTTTTTTTGTTACATATTGAAACTGGTACCATCCCCTTTCGTCAATACACAAATTTTCACTGAAGACGGAAAAAATCTGTTACAAGCTGAAAACGGATAGTGGTTCTCTCAAAATATGCAAATTATACACGGGGTGCTCCATTAAATAAACTTAACTGAATTGCATTAAGTAACAAGAGGCTCGAAGAACATTGCACTGATGAATAGAGGAACAAATTAACATACTCTCCTCATCTCAAATATCCGTATATTTAATTATGGATAGCGATAGGGCGCCACCGTAATTATATAAAAAGAAAAATTAAAAAATAAACTATCAGTTTTCGTTTTTGCGCCAAAATTTCAAGGGTATGTATGTAATTTTTATACCTAAATAATTTATACTAAATTATTTTCATAGGTGATTACATTTGTTCATCATTGTATTGCGCTCATTTGAACCAAAAAAAAAAAATCATTGTATTGCGATTTTCATCTACTTCGTTATTTTATYGAGTGGATTATTCATCTACATTCAACGAAAACAAATTTTAATACAATCCTTTCGAAGAAGAAGACACTTCATATATTCCGACAAAGTGTGGACGCCAAAGAGGCACCCATTAATTTTCTTGTTGATTGTTTGGTCATTCTAGTAAACCATATATTATTGTTTGCATATCAATCAACCATGTCCGAATTAATATTCAATCTTCATGTTTTTATCGTCAAAGATTTGGGTAACCATGGAAAAATATGAATGGACTTCTGATTAGTTGTAAATACACTGGATACCAAATTCATTGGCGTCCATAAGAGTACAGTAGTGTCAATGATGATGTGAWATCATCAATTGGTATGCAAACATGATGTTAAAATCTATAACCAAGTTTACTAATTTAAATCTCAAACAACTTGATGTGCAATGCATGCTTAATAATTTGTTATCCTTTCTCTTGTTTCCGTTGTTTGTTCCAACAGTCCACCAAAATAGGCAAATTTTACTGATTATTGTTATTTACTTGTTCATTAACTTTATTATTACAAATATAATTAATTATGCAATTTAAGGTAGTTCCTACTTCCTAAATTACCCTTTTCCAATTAATTAGTTTAAAATTCAAATTTTAGGGGAGGAAATTGAAAATAGCTATGTAAATTACAATAGTATCCTCGGTGACGCCGAATTTGAGCGTCACCCGGTGACGCCATCTCATTTTCCTTTAATTATTACATTAATTAAGTTATTTTTAGAATAAATATAAAAAGTAAATAAATTGTTGAAAATTGAAAAAAAAAAAATATTATTGAGAGAACATGGGAAAGCAAGCAAAAGAAATGGGAAAATGTGTAGGCCACAGTGGAGAGATATCTCACAACTAGACCTGGCTTATAAAATTAACCAGATCCGGTTGGTCGGACCGGACCAACAAAGGCCTTCTTAAGAACCAAAATTAACTTGATCTACAATACCCGATTGTGACCTAAAAGACGAATTGACCTGACTCGACTTGAACATAAATCGAGTTTTGTTGACCATAAACTGAAACCGACTCAAAATGACCCAATCGAAAATTACTCAACCTTAAAATGGCCCGACAAAACATAATTTTAACGGAATTACTTTTTCACATACGAACTTTATTCTTTCACATACACTTTTTCATTAACTTTCCATACCATACCCTTTTCCTAAACGTAAACAAATTAAGATTTACATAACTTTTCCCTAAAACTAGTTTTAGACCCGTGAAAAAATGCACGGGTTTACCTTCAAAATTCTAATATATAAAATGTTACACAATTTTAATATTTTTTTCACATGTCTAGTGAACTATGAACTATTT